>CM055201.1:4966815-5111815 GCA_029224185.1 Karalla daura
GTGTAAAGTGCAAGTCGTAGGTTGCCTGAAGAAGAATGAGAGATAAAGGAACAGAGGAAGGACGTCCTTCCTGCCTTTGTATCCTGTGTTCTGCTGACAGTGACCAGTTTTTTGGAGATGAGCCCCTCAGAAGCCAGATTACTGACGATCTGAGAGTCTGTTTTCCCCTTCAGTCACCAGTGCTTTGAGTGACCTTTATCATGACTTCTTGTTAAACATTTTATATTGTCAATCTTTTGGTCAGAACTGCAGAGGAGCAAAGGGAAATACATTTTTCTGTTTGCCATTACTCATGAGCTGCGTCTGTGGAACATCTTAACTAGCATATGTGTAAAAAAAGTCACTCATGTGAGGTTGATGACAAGTTTGTCAACCTTTCCCATCACTGACGCATCCCCAGTTCTGCATCACAGGATGCTGGGTCAAAATCATTCATCTTTCTCCTTCTTTTGAATGTGACTCATTGTCCATTTCCACTGTCAGTCTTATACCCAGTGCATCTGCACACTTACAGGCAAGGTGGACAGGTTGGATGATCCATGATCATGTGAAACTTTACCGTGATTATGGTAGGAAAGGTGAGAAAAGTGTTGGACAAGATGGTACAAGTCAGCACGTACACATCAGAGAGTTTATTTTTTTTACAGACTGCTGACAAAGACAATCTCATGGGAAATGTCCTCTTCAGTTTATGATAGGAAGACCACAATCCAAACATGAAGTACAGGGCGTGAATCCTGGACTGGGTTGCCACCACAGCCAGAAGCTGAGATAGCTACTTACAGTATCTCCAGTCCATAATTGAGGTCGTCTTGAGATTTTTATCCTCTGTTTGTTTAACTGTTAACTGCCTGTGTTGCTCTGCCATTTTTGCTCCAAAAATACGACAGAATAGTACGTTTAGCAACGTCATCACTCCATGACAGTTTCCATAGAGTACGGTGAGTAAAATTACAGTAAAGCGGTGCAAATGGCCCCTTTCCACACAGCTCCGACCAAAAACAGGAAGTCTTTATAGTCAGGAGAAATATTGGCCAAGCACATTACCTACCCTCTGGTTTCCTGAGAAAGCTGGGGAGGAAACTGTCGAAACTGGTAAAAGTGGTGACCTCAGCAAATATTTGTGCCTCTGCAGCGGGCCATCACCACATAGCCCCCTAACTACTCCAGGCTCTGCCTTACTGATACAGGGAAAGATCTGGGACAGCCTCTGAGATGGCAGACTCTGGGAGGGATTAGGAAATCATCTGTGTCAGCAGCAAAATACTTGTCACCGCGTTGGTCAGCTTGTTATGGTGCGTTCGAGGCAACCCGTAACTTGTGGTTTTCCAAACTGGATTTATTCTGCCTGCATTCCAGGCAGGTTCAGCCAAACTGTCTGAGCACAAGGAATTCTGATAGCAAGATGTAAACAAACATGGTGAACCATTATGCTTCTCATGTAACAGAAGCTACCAATACCTTTAACCTACATTATTAGGTCTCAGGCTGCCCAAAAGTCTGTCTTTGTTTCTTTGTTGTTCTGAAGAAATCCTTCTTCCTGAAATGATCAAATCTTGCACAAAGGTCCAATGCCATGTCAGGTGCCCCCAGCTGCAAAAACAGGTCAACAGTCCTGATCTAGAGGCCACAGAAAGCTGTTAGAGTTCAAATGTACACATGTACCATTGTTTCAAAAAATAGGTCAAAAAGTCTTTTCAAAAACAAAACAAATACAAAATGAATGGCAGAACTAGTAATTAATAATGAAAATGTATTACAATAAAAAGTAGATTTGCAAGGTAAAACAAAGAAAAAACGATCAAGCCAGAAATCAAGTACTAATTCCATAAAAACAAGAACATGCATGTGAATTTGACTATTTTTAGATGAATGTGTAGCAAAAAGTGTGTTCTTTACAGACATATTTTTTGCAGTAGAAGCAGAATACATTTGTAGTAGGTTCTCTCAGTGCAAGGACATTTGGGTGCATGTGTGTTTAGATGCATGTATGGCAAGAAGTACCGCTTACGGTGTTCTTTGCAGAGATAATTTTTGCAGGTGAAGCAGGTGGGCAGACCTAACATCTCTTTCGTTTAGAATCACATGATTTCACTGGGGCTGTGGCTGGGGATGATGTGGTCGATGGTGAGGTAGGGCTGGCTGAGGAGGATGCTGGCACTGATGCTCTTTCTTGGTGAGCTGAACTTGGTGAGTTCTTGGTGAGCTCTGCAGCTGTCTCACCAAGGGTGCAGCCAGCAGCTGGGTCTGGGGGCACCCAATTCCTTTTATCAATGTGCGCCTTGACAAAGGAACTTCCTTGCTCCTCAAGAAACTTGAGGAGTTTGAGGGGGAGGACTTGAGGGAGGGAGAGATAAAGAGAGAGAGGGAGAGAGAGAGAACAGGCAGAGTACAAACATCCCTGGTAGTGATCTGGTTCGAGGCAACTTTGCGGGAGCAAACTAAGACATAGGGAACAGAGAACTCCTTTCCATCAAGTTGGCATTGGAGGAGTGCAAACGCTGGCTGGAGGGGGTCATTGTGTGGACAGGTCATACAAATTCAGAATGCCTCAGTTCAGCAAACAGACTGAATTTACGTCAAGTGAGAAGAATATCACAACCTGATGCTCTTTCCTGTCAGTTTAGTGGTCCTCAAAATGGCAGGCCTCCCTGAGACCATCCTTCCTGCTCCTCTGGTGGTGGCTACGGTCTCCTGGAATATTGAGGCAAAGGTACAGGATGCGTTATAAGGACTGGAAGTGCTCAATTACCACCTTCTGAGAGGAATGCAATGGTTATGACAATAATATATAATAGTTCATTAAGTGGTGGCACTTTGTGACCTTGAGATGGTTATCGTCCCAGAATCCATCCTCCCGATCATCACATCTGGTATGGAAAGAGTATACTCATAATTCCTTGGTCTTTTACTTTACGGGACTTTTGTCATTCCAGTGTCCTCAATCCTGCAGCTGTTCACCTCAAGCTTCCTTGGTCTGTTGAATACATCCCACCTTACATGTTTCTAGGATTAAACCAGTCTCAAGCTGTCCTTTGTCTCCACACTCTCCATTTCCATCACCTCCTCAGATGATAGAGGGTGGACAGGCCTTCACGGTTCAATTTCCCCTTCGGTCTCGTCGATGGGGTCGAGGTCTCCAGTTCCATCAGCAGCACCCAGATCAGTCTGCCAGGAGAAATGGTTCTTCCAGGCCATCCCAGGCTAGGCATGCCCTCCACCAGCCTTTTCGCCCAGTGCATTCATCTCGGCATCTACTCACTGTTTACTTCATAAAATATGTACGCTTGTACTGAGTTTGAAAGTAAAAGTTCTCCTGTCGTAATCCCCCAAGTTTTTTATATGATCATTGTTGCTGAATACTAGTTTGTTTGAGCAGAACAAAACAGGTGTGAAATGGCTGATGTGATTGTTCACGGGTACCAATGCGGTAGCTGCATTTAGCACTGAAATCCACTCCAATCCAGAGAATAGCAGCGACTGAGTAAAAGTTTCCATAAGCGGAGCTACATACATGTCATGTCCATAATAAATCAAGAGGCAGTTGGGTGAGGAAAGAGTGGAGATGTGACACACATACTTAAGACACACACACACTTGAAGTGACTATCTGACAATAGGAATACTTGAGGTTGCTATCTGCCATTAAGAAAAACAGATTATCCCTCTAAAGACAAACATCATGATCGCTCAGAGGAGGCCTTGTATGAACTCTGCTATGATCTGAAGGTATGCTCTAGACTGATCTCCTAGACCAGCATCAATTACTGGGAGACGCTGACCTTAAATCTCAGCATTAGGCGTTGACAGCTCTCACAAAATTATCTCCCTCCTAGCCATGACCTGACCTCTGGCATGCTATCTGGTACCAGCCGGTACCCAAATGTCTCACTCAATTATCTGCTGTGTACGTAAATCAACATGTAAACACTTTGTACATCTCAAAAACAAATGTGTATGCTGCCTATCTGTTGACATCATGCTGTACTGGGCGCTCACCAGCCCAACAAGATAAAAACAAACTGTACCTTTGACTGAGAACTTGAGACCTCTCTGAGCCCAGCACTACATTACTTTACCTGTGACCTGATTAAACACTCTGATTGAGACAAAACGACTTCTATCTTCTATCTTCTTCTATCTATCTATCTATCTATCTATCTATCTATCTATCTATCTATCTATCTATCTATCTATCTATCTATCTATCTATCTATCTATCTATCTATCTATCTATCTATCTATCTATCTATCTATCTATCTATCTATCTATCTATCTATCTATCTATCTATCTATCTATCTATCTATCTATCTATCTATCTATCTATCTATCTATCTATCTATCTATCTATCTATCTATCTATCTACCTACCTACCTATCTACCTATCTATCTATCTATCTATCTATCTATCTATCTATCTATCTATCTATCTATCTATCTATCTATCTATCTATCTATCTATCTATCTATCTATGGGACTAGCAGTTGTCTTTCTTATCTAAATTCACTTAAATTGCCTTGGATCAAATTATATGATAAATTACTGTAATGCAATGAAAGAATGTGATAGTGATAAACTTCAACTTCAACTTTCATTTATTTAAAGGTTCATCTCATAACAATTGTTATTTCACGGCACTTTACACATGCAAGAAAACAATATGTACAGAGTAGTGACATTGAAGACACCCAAATCCTTAGACCCTCGCATTGGCTGAGGAATGACTTCCAAGAAAACCCCTGAATGGAAGAAACCTCAGGGAGAAAGTAGAGGATCCTCACCCGGAAAGGACAGGCTGGGAAAAAGCAAAACAATAAACAGAGATCTATGGTATGATGGTTAACAATTTAGATTTTAGTTTTGAGGCCAAATGAGTCTACAGTAACAACAGTAGGTAGAGGGCCATGATGAAGGAGTCCTGGATCCAACTCAGCATCTATGGGGTCTAGGAGGGGAGAATGCCCAAAGGCTCTAGGGACATGGGGTCTCCAGTCCAATATGTTGGTTCTGTGCAATAAAGGAATAAAGAATAGAGAGGTGGAATGAGATGGAGGATAGATAATGAGAGACAAGAGGGGTGAAAAGGAAGATAGGAGAGACAGAAGAAGAGAGAGGGAAAGGAAGGGAAGGAGACAGGAGGGTTGAAGAGCAGGACAGAGAGGAGAGTGAGAAGAGAGGGAATGCAAGAAGAAAGAGAGAAAAGTTGAAATAAAATGGGTGAGGTGGGAAAGGCAGGAGAAAGGGAGACAGTGGGGGGGCTTTAGGGTTTATGGGGGGGTCCGGTCCACCCCCCAGGAGGCCGAGGCCACCCAAGCCACATGCACAAAGACAAAGGAGAAGATAGAGCTCAATGTATCAGGCAATCTCAGCCAATACAGTAGCAGCACATCTAGGACTTAAGGTCTAACTATAAGCTTTTTCAAAAAAGGAGGGTTTCTAGCCTACTTTTGAAGGTAGAGACGGTGTCTGCCTGTTGGACTGACACTGTTGGACTGACACAGGTTCTTGGAGCCACAAGCAGGCCTGCATTTAGAGAACAGAGTGTCCTAGTGGGGCAATAGGGTTTTATCAGGTCTGAAATATAGGAGGGTGCCAGACCATGAAGAGCTTTGTATATAAGGATGAGGTACAAGAGGCCTGTGCAAAGAGGCCAGAACTGGATCTCGTCCTAGTTTTTGTCAGGACACGTGCTGCTAGTCTGGATGAGCTGCAAAGTTCTCAGGGACCTGTTGGAGCATCCAACCAATAAAGACTTGCAGTATTCCAGCCTGGAAGTAACAAAAGGATGGACTAGCTCCTCTGCTGTGTCTAGTGGGTGTATATGCACGATTTTAGCAATTTTGCCGAGGTGAAAATCGGCAGTCGTTGAGCTATATCTGAAGTTGGAACTAAATGACAGGCCTTGGTCAAAACTAACACTTTCGTTTCTTACAGAGGTACTAGAAGCAGTCACAAAACTGTTTTGTAGTGTTATGACATCAGATGCTAAATTCCTTAGGCGTTTTGGGCGTAGGAGCAATAACTATTTAAGGAGTTATTCCTCCTTGAGCAATTGCTCGACAAACATAACTGAGTGTCATCAGCTTAAAAGTGACAAACTTTTGAGTGCTTCCTGATAATGAGGTGAACAGGATTAGTCCAAGCACAGATCCTTGTGGGACCCCGTGACTGACTTCAGTGTGGGCAGACACACTGAAGTCACTGATTATGATTAACACACTGATTATTATTGACATGAACAAGCTGACATTGGAATGAATAAAACAATCATATGCAGATAGTTTTGTTCAGCAATCATGTTTATGAACATGCAAATCAACATTTACGGGTTCAATATAAAATAAGTCTTGGGCTAATGATGAATTGTAGTTCACACAACATTTATACAGATAAACATTTACACAAAAGGCAGTTATGGAAGTTTTTCCTTGAAGTGTCTTTTGAGCTTGAAGTCCCATCCCCAGTATCCAGGTGTTTGTCAGCATCTTCATCTACAATATATGTTCAGCACGTAGGGTGAAAGGCAGTGTCTTTGGAAATATTGGTAAACTGTATCGCGGCAATATTTGTAGATCTCTACTGGTGCTCGGCTCTCAATGTGAAATCCAAGCCACTTTCTGATGCCTGTAGGTATTCTATCATGTGTGTGTAAAATTCTATTTTGGTTCATATTTTACTGAGCTTAAATTGATGTAGTTGTGTACAAGTCTACTCTATTTTTCTAGGAGAATTTTGCCCATCGCTGCTACTCTCTGTATCTATGTTGTTGGTTACGGGTTTGACTGTCACTCCATTGCACTTTCACAGTTTCTAGGTTGGCAAAACCAGAGTTACCGGTTAGAATGAATCAATCATCTGCACCCACCAAAATGGCTCGCCTGATTGGCTTGCTTGATAAAGTCCAGCTCACCATTCAAATGTTCTTCACACAGACCAGAATTCTGTGTACTCTGTTCAGAAATTCATTCACATTGCACCCTCCTTTTTGGAAAAGAAAGTTCTGCTGGGTCAGCAAAAGTCTCAAAGATCACATGACAGGTCTGTACGTGCAGCAGTTTGAAACTTCCTGTGACTTGTGCAAGGCTCGTTTTGATATGTTTTGAAAGAAAATAAGTGTTGGAGAGTGTGTCAGAGTGTGTCAGAGAAATAAAGACACGTTGATATAGTCTTTATATAACTGTATTTCTTAACCCTGAACATGAATAGTATAGGATTGTTGAGGCAGACACAAATCATTGAATCCTGCTGTTTCCTGTTGCCATCTTGTGGACAAAGAGTTGCACTTCAGCACAAGACAAGACACTTGACCTGTTAGCCCACATGTACCTTGGATGTTTACTTGTAAATGTATTACAACTACCTGTCTCAATATTTACTCTACTTTTCTGTAAATCAGCCCGAATGATTGCAAAACAACACTTTAACAATAAATGACTCTGCCTTTGGTATTAGCCGCATTTGTGTGCTAAGTAAAGGGTTTAACTGGACACACTGGAGATTACAGATCTTGGCACAGAGTGTTACTTTAAAAGCAGTTTCTCATCTAATTTTGTTGTTGTGTTGATATCGATATAGCAGGAGGATCATATTGATTAAAATGTGATTTGGCTGGCATTAAGTCTGACCACAATTTACCTGAGTGGCAAACTAGTGACACATTTGTATTTTTGGATGTAAATGTAGGATTTTATGTAAGAGTACAGTATAATCCTAATCATTTTGCAAAAATGCATTAGATTGTGGGAATTTCAGACATATATCTGTGTCAGTGCCATTTTGAAATATTTCAAAATGACACTGACAATAAAAATGACAATAAAATGACATAAAAATGACAATATTTTTGAATATTTTAGTGGCCACATCACTAAAAAAGAGCACATTTATATACTGTTTTACAGGGATGTTGCAAATGAATAAATCCTCACATTTAGTTGTTTATTTGATATGAATTAAGAACTGTAGTTCTAAATTGTGGTTTATGGGATTTCCAAGCACTGAATCAACTTTGCAGGAAATAAAATCCAGTCTATTTACTTGGATAGGGACGGGGTCCTTCTGGAGCTGGATAATAATTAACAGAAAGGTAGCTTAAAACTCTTCATGGTAAGATAGACACAGCACAATTTGCCCATCATGAGGATTGAGGTCGCACTGCAGTTGGGACTCTGTGCCCTGTGTGTAACTGGCTCTTCTTGGACAAGGAATGTATGTATATTTTCTCTGCAATCAAAGAGCAGTAACAGCTTTTATCCACCCATGGGTATGCTATTTTGGACTAGACAAAAAGTTGGGTCACCTTGTTTGTGTATTTCAGGGGACAGCCTCTTCCCGATCCACCATCTATTGATTGTTCCTGGGGCAGATGGACACATGACGCATGATAACCTCTACCTCTTCTTTCTGTGGTCAAAATTGGCTCTTGACATCAGATTTCATGCAATACGGTGACCATCCATCAATGCATTATTCTTCTGTTGATTTCATACACACAGAATAATATTACATATAATACTAAAAATACTATGTTTAAATACCTCATGCAACAAAAAAGTAACTAGTAACTCTACAAACTAGTTACAATATATAACCCATTGATTGATACAGTGTGTATAGCAAAGCCCATTTATTCATATACAATACTGTCCTCTTTAATTAATCTGCAATTCCAGATCAGAGACAATTAGAGACTCGACATCACCAGAAGATGGCAGTGTGGTTCCATAAAAAGGAGCATTGATTAAAACTGAAAATTCATAATTCAGCTACAGATAGGTCTAGAAGGATGAGAATCACATCATTCAACTCAGGAAGAAGAGATAGTTGACATAAAAACACATAGAATACATAGTTTCACTCAGCACGTTTCCAAAAACCTCTTAAGCGCAAGGAAAGGTTTCTCGACCAGATCTGATCGGTAACAATTTACACTGTGCATCTGGTAGAGAAGGAAGTTTTGCTCTTCCAAGCAGAGAAGATGAGTATCTGAAACAATGTTCCTGAGTGTAGTTGTGAGGACTGTTTAGTCTTTGGTTGACAATTTCATTAACTGAGGTTTTGAAAGAGGAATCCAAAGTATAAAGTGTTGGTCCCAAGATTCATGAGAGTAGTCAGAGATCAGTTTGGTCTCTGTGATGGACAGTTTGATTACCTCTTGTTCATGGAAAAGAGTGTCTCCAGTAGCAGGCAGTCCTGACACCCATAAAGGCTCCTACACCATGGACATTGTAACATTGTAAAAATGTTCTGGAATATGGAATACTACAATATGTCCCTTGAGCAACCATTTTCTACAAGTGGGTCTTGAAAGACAACAGACTCTGGTTGGTGTGTGGTCCATGCCTGTTCACCACAGTCTTCTTGAACATTAGTACAAGGGAGTGTGCCATCCTTGTTTGGTACAGACTTGAGACCACTGAAACTCTAGGCAAGGTGTTATAAAAAAAGATACCTGGTATCTCCTGGTGTTAATAAGAGAGACAGCAGAAAGTATAAAGAAGTGTTTGCATCAGTTTGTATCTTTCTAGTCAATGTCTGATCAGAGAACCTAAAAGTCAATGTATCAAAATTGTACTTCTGCTAGCTTTTGACCAAATAGAAGTGCATGCCATCAAGTGTGCCACTTTCTATGATGTAAGCTCATGAGTCTTTTCTGAAGGCAGGAAATTCACAGTTTTGTTGTTGTCGTACACCTGCAAGTGACCTGATTCTCTTGTTTCTGACAGCCGGAGCCCATCTATACCTTAGTTCCGTTGACGTCGCAGGATGCTAACCTCAAAGTAATGAATCTGAAGCGGGCCATCTCAGACTATGTGGCTGACTACAGTGTGTGCAAATGTAGGCCATGTCAGAACGGAGGCACCGTGGCTCTGATGGATGGCAAGTGCATATGCCTATGCCCTGTTCTCTTTGAAGGCAAGGCCTGCCAGAGCCTCATGGTCGATAAAAGTGGTCAGAACCGTAAGTAAAGAGGATTTATAGCCACGAAGTCTAAAAAGGACAAGGACATGCTTGTCCCCTCATTTCTCGTATGTACATTCAGTTGGATAATGTTTTGCAGGTGAAAGACCAACTGTGTATCCACAAGGAAACTGGGCATGCTGGTCTACCTGGTCCGACTGTAGTGGAGGTCGGCGCAGCAGAACACGCGGATGCAACACAGAGGGCTTGCAGGGGACGCCGCCATGCAAGGGAGACACCACCAGTGAAGAGCACTGTTAGAGATTTAAGTGTACAAAGTGCGAGTAAAGGTTATTGACATTCAAACACAGGTTTTTGTCTGTTTTTTGTCTTTTGTCTGCGGATGAAGCTCCTCATCAGGCTGCCAATGTCCAGACTGTCTGAAATGCATATGTATGAGAACAAGGTGTGTCAGTCTTTTTCTGTCATAGTTGTGTGGAACCATGTCTTCAGGACAATGAGGTGAGGTTTTCAGCCTCACTGAAAACACTCAGGTCACTTTTGCCCATTTTGTGCAAGTAATCAGCTTTGATCTAATGTCTGCGTATAAGGCGTGCACCATGATATTTTGTTATAATCTATGACAAGTACTTATAAATTACTTATACTCAAAGAAACATGAATTATAAAAAAGATATTATGAATAACAATAGATGAAGGAAGATCTTGTTCTGTAGACTGATGGTGTGGTGTATGAAGAGACAAGATGGAGAGAGCATCAACCGCAGCACTGTGGCTGCTAAAAGGGAATCCCCCACATGGGGTGAAAGGGTCTGCCTAAATTTCAAGTCACCAACAAATACTGCCGCATGGGCGTGAAGAGTCCAAACAATGGAAAAAGAATGACCCCATGTGATACAGACGTGTTCAACCACCAATTGAAAGTCGCTATGAGGGGCAAAAGAGTTCAAGAGCGGGACAGGGCCTCAGCTGTAGGTGTTGGGCTTATCAGCAGAAAGACCGCCACCAGCATGTCATACACAGGTACATAGTCAGACTGTTGTTGGAACCCGCACTTAGCCAGCAAGACGTCGGAGTGTAGCTGGCACCTAGCTGACTCGCTTTAGGAGGCAGATTTCTGGCTTAAAATGGTATAAAAGAACACATCACCCCTGTTGAAAATCAGTCTGGTCTGGAATAGGCTTGGGTTTATGTCTTGCTTTAAAGAATAAACTCTACTGCATTGAACTCTGATCATCTAGGTGTTTTTATTCAGCATCTAAGAGACTTTTGAGAAGAACTTCCAATATGTTTGTATAAGAACTTCCAGCATCATGTTGGTCCAGACCTGGACTTCATTTTTTGACACAACAGTGCGAGAGAGTGGGGCTTAAAACATGTCACGTCCTCCCCAGGTCACCCAAAAGCTATCAGCAAAGCTGTTGTGCAGTGAAGATTGTGAAGGGTCTGTGCAGGAAAGCAGACCGTATCTTTGAGGACCCCTGCACTGGAGGAGCTTGACCACTGTGGGCAGATACTGCAGCCCAGCACAACAGCTGATGTTATGGAGGTGATGATGTTACTTGTGCAGCCTGTGGGCAGGAAAGCAGTTGAAGGGGGCTATGCAGAGGAGAGAAGCATGGAGGACGACCTCCAATGTCGTCAGCCCTGAGGTCACTGCCAACTTCCCCATGGGTTGTGACCCTACCATGCCATGAATTACAGGGCACAGCCTTCTCTTGAAGTAAGAGGCATTTTTAGGCCCCCGGACAGACTTGACCTCTCCTATCTTTTAATGGATAATGGCCCTTTAAGGTCCATGCAAGATTCCGTGACCAGACGGTTTGCGGCTCGCTGCTCGCATGCGCGGCATGCCGTGCCCCCTGCTTCACGCACACTTCCGCGACCATTCTTCTGAGCTCTGTAATGTTCTTTGCCACCTCAAGGGAGCAGTACAAATCTGTACACATACCTGTCCTGGCCCCGGAGTACACGAAGAAGAACAAGATGTAAACCACTCTGATCCTAGTATTTCAGGGACACAAACGCTCCTCCGGCCCTAGCATCTGTGCAATCTCATGCCCTGAGTTTGCACAGTGGAAATCGTCTTTGTACTCTTATAGAGGTGGCCGTAGCAGCAGACTTCCTCTACAAGTCTTTTGTCTAAAGTGTCCATCACAACTACAAACACTTCTTCTTCATGGTAGAAAAAAAATTAGCTAGGTTGTCGATGGGGTTTTGAGCCCCAGACTTTACACTCCACCTACTGATGTGACTAGTTTGACAGGGCGAATGCACGACTGAAGTGAACAAAGCCACAAGGTCTCAAATTTTGGGCTGCACAAAATTGGCGGCACAGCAGCCCTTTGGTCGTGCCGCTTGACCGCTTTGCAGGGCTCGTGGTCAAAGCCGCGGAAGCTTGCATGGGCCTTTATTGTGTAATGCTAAAGGAAGGGAGATGTTGAAGATTGATGATATGTAGTCAGCAGCTCCCCCTGGGGGGCACAGATCTTTAATGGATTTGTGCCAGTGAATACAGTTTGCTGAGAGACTCAGCCCAACTCTTTTATCTTTTGTCTATGCATCCACACCTGAAACAGCCAGTTATCTCTCTGGATGTTGTTGGTATGTTCAAGAATGAGTTCATGCAAAATGCCATTATGGCCGCTGTCACCCCAAAAAGCCGGAGTGGCTTTTCTTTCCCAGGAAGACCACTGAGCTGACCATCTGCTCCAGAACGTGTTAGATACAAGTACATTTATTGGGGGGCTTTTTAGAGCTGATTTTTTAAATGGCATTGCTCGAGTAATTCATTTCAGCTGTGCCAAAGCAGCAGAGGAAGGTCTAATTAATGCAGCCATCTCCATTTGGTAAGCCAGCTTGCATTGAATGACCAACAAAACCTTTTCCAAAAGGTCTCCCTGGAAAACTAAAGCTGGTTGGTTGATGAGGTGCCTCTGAAATGTAGGACGTGAACTTGACTTTGTAGGCACACAACTCCTGTCATCACACTCCTGGTCTCGGTCATCACAGTCTGGGAGTGCTGCTGTTGCTATAGTCATTTTAGGGGTGCTCGGACAGGGCTGTGAGTCTGCCTAGAACAACTCTATTGTTTGGTTGAGGCTTCCCAAAAAGTCTAAAATACTTTTTTTGCACCTTCGGTGGCAATTAGCTTGACTGCAAGTGACATTATATGACCGTACGTGACCCCTGATATTACATGTGGTCACATGGTCATGTTTCCAATTAACTTTTAGTTAGCTCTTTTCACTTTTTTTTTATATATTTATTTTTATGTAAATATAAGTTGTGGCTGCTGCAGCACCCCCAGCACCCCTACCTGCAGCAGTACTGCATTTAACCAATAAAAATGCGGTAATGCCACAATGGTTCACTTGGTTGGCTTGTTTAGTTATGTCCAGTTTACTATCCAAATGCTCTATACACAGACCGGAGTTCTGTTTTCTCTTTTTTGTGATTTATATACACTTGACTCCCTCCTTTTTGTCTAGCTCAGCAAAAGCCTCGAAGATCATGTGACAGGTGCAAAAGTTTGAAAAGTCCTGTTGTGCAAGACTTGTTTTGATATGTTTATGAGAGAAAACAAGTGTTGTCTTTGCTGAGGAATTAGCACATGCTGATATTGTCTCTATATAACTGTATTCTTTTGCACTAGACATGAATAGTATGGGATTGTTCAGGCAGACACAAAACATTGAATCCTGCTGTTTCCTGTTGCCATCTTGTGGACAAAGAGTTCCACTTCAGCACAAGCTTGACCTGTTAGCCCACATGTACCTTGGACATTTTCTTGTCAATGTATTGCAACTATCTCTCTCAATATTTACTCTGCTTTTCCGTAAATCAGCCCGAGTGATTGCAAAACAACACTCAAACAATAAATTACTCTGCCTTTAGTATTAGCTGCATTTGTAAAGGGTTTAACTGGACACACTGGAGATTACAGTTTGTTGATGTGTTCATGTCGATAAAGCAAGACGATCGTGTTGATTAAAATATGATTTGGCTGGCATTAAGTCTGCCTACAATGTACGTAAGTGTCAAACTAGTGAGACATTTGACATTTTTTAAATATGAAAGTATGATTTTACGTGAAAGTATTATTGTAATCATTTTCCAAAAGCACAAAGCACATTTCTTTGTAGGTGCTTCTTAAATTATTTGTTTAATCAACATTTCACAAATCAAGGTGCAGTTCTGACGTATTAGTGGCCACATAACTAAAAATTAACACATTTGTATACAGTTTCACAGGGATGTTGCAAATGAATAAATCCTCACATTTAGTTGTCATATTTTATATGAAAGTAATATGTATATGTAATTTGAACTGTGGCTCTAAATTGTGGTTTAGCGGGTTTCCAAGCACTGAATCAACATTGCAGCAAATAAAATTCAGTCTGTTTACTTAGATAGGGACGGGGTCCTTCTGGAGCTGGATAATAATTAACAGAAAGGTAGCTTAAAACTCTTCATGGTAAGATAGACACAGCACAATTTGCCCATCATGAGGATTGAGGTCGCACTGCAGTTGGGCCTCTGTGCCCTGTGTGTAACTCTGGCTCTTCTTGGACAAGGAATGTATGTATATTTTCTCTGCAATCAAAGAGCAGTAACAGCTTTTATCCACCCATGGGTATGCTATTTTGGACTAGACAAAAAGTTGGGTCGCCTTGTTTGTGTATTTCAGGGGACAGCCTCTTCCCGATCCACCATCTATCAGTTGTACCTGGAGCAGATGGACAGAGTGGACCGCATGTGATCCTTGCTCTAAAACCCGAGTGAGTACATTGAAAACTCTCAGCATCCAGTTTGAACACTCAAAAATGACCCTAAAGTGAAGCAAATTAATCAAGCCTTCATTTACTCAGTGCACTCGCTGCTATTTCATCTATCATGTATTCAAAAATGACTGAAATTCTCATGCATTCATCATTGAGAATAATTACCACTACATCCTGCAAAAATTAAGTTAAGATTTAGCACATTAGAAATCATTCTTGTCCAATCACTCCAACAGAATCAATAATCATGCATCATATACATTTATTTGCTGCTTGTCTGGACCATACTAGTTCTTGTACAAGCTCTGGTAGTCACTAAATTAAATTTTGGAGTTAGCAAAATAGACTGGCAATGCCCTGTATATTGCAACCATAAATATGAACCCATAACATCTATATAGTCCTACTGTAAAATAAGTGCCAAAAAAGTTATGCAGAAAACTTTAGGCAAAAGCTTTAGGCAAGCAAAGTAAAAATACACAGTGTTGAAGGTATATTTAATATGTTCCTGGGATTCAGCTAGGTCATGAAAAACATTGTTTAAATTATAAGGTGTGTATTTTGCAATACATAGCTAAATACATTCAAAACGTTTCCTTCCCGGAAACTGGCAAAAACCCACACACGATTTTTGAACTGTGCACTGACTAATGTGTGGTGTCACCTGTGGTCCCCAGTGGCGCTCTCGGAGCCCTGAGGTGTTTGGTCAGTTTGGAAATGATGCCTGTGTACAGTCCGTGGGGGAAAACGAGAGGTGTGAAACAAGTGAGAAATGCGTGAAACCATCTCCACCTGCTTGTGAAGATAACCAGTTCCAGTGCCAAACATCAGGTATTCATCCTTCTGCCTACAGTGTCAATGCACTTTCCGACTGGACAGAATCACAAAGGTCACAAGATTTTTTTTTCCTGTCGTATACACTCCAGATTCTCACCACCATTATCTTAAGGACAGAATTCAGCTGATCGAATTCTATTCTAATTCAGAATGTCATGCAACAAAATGCTCAAGGACTTAGATAGGACTTAAACCTTAGTCTAACCCCCATCCTCACACAGGGATTTGCATCAGTCCAAGATTAAAGTGCAATGGTGATCCAGACTGTGACGATTACTCAGACGAGGAGTGTGACGAGATCGGCCGGCGGCCTTGCACTCCACTAGAGCTGCAAAACAATGAGCAGGCCAGAACTGCAGGATACGGGTGAGAATAAATGAAAGAGAAAACTCCTGTGGATTTAAAGAATCTGAACTGTGACAGTAAACACAGTTTTTTTTTCTCTCTCTGTTTTTTGTATTTTGGGGAAACCTGAATCACACTTGGCCTGTTTTAGACGACAAAGTATTTAAACTCTTCCCTCTTATCTTTTTTGACGAATGTGGAGCAGAATTCAGCTATAGACTGCTAGCAGTCTATAGCAGAATTTTGCTAGCAGTCTGCTATATAGTACATTAAAACATGCAGCATGGCCATGGCATGTCGGTCCCATGGCATTGTGTACATGGTGACAATCCTCTCTGACCAACCAATCGATCAGTCAACCAGACTTTATTTGGAAAGCACTTCTCAGATATTGAGAAAGTGATTTATATTGTGAAAAGCATGTAATGGTTCTTAAAACTGAGAAAGCGCTATTTTACTCTCCAAAATAAGGACTAAACAGTACAAATGTATAATATAAATATTAGGAAATTCAGACCAGTAGCTAAATACATTTCTGCATTTCTGCAGAAACATTTTAGAAATAAGTAGAAACTAGAATAAAAAGGGAAATGGGACACATTGTGCATATTTTACTGTTTTTTGCTTACTATTATTACAGTTTCAACATCATTTTTAACTCCAAAAACTCCTTAATTGTTGCTTACTGATGTCAAGAAAAAAATACCAATTTCAGCCACTATGCGGCCACTTCTGGGAACGCTTTGGTCCCGGAAGTGGCGTTCCTGGACACTCCTGATGTTTAGATGAGAAACAGCAGAAAGTATAAAGAAGTGTTTGTATCTGTTTGCATCTTTCTGGTCGACGTCTGATCAGAGAACCTAAAAAAGTAGTCATTGTATCAATATTGTACTTCTGCTAGCTTTTGACTAAATAGAGGTTACAGAATGAGAAAGTATATGTGTCTATGTGTCAACAGAATCAACATCTTGGGTGGAGATCCGCGAAAGAACCCCTTCAACAATGATTTCTTCAATGGGATGTGTCAGCGCGTGAGGAATCCAACCACCAAGCAGTATGACAGGATCCCATGGAACATCGGTGTTCTGAACTATCAGGTCAGCCAAAGCTGTTTCTCCTACTCTATGCTGATGATGTGTTTACTGGTTACACATTGTTCTGGGTGTGAATTGACAACGGCCATATGATGTGTCAATGCATGTTCTGTAAAATGCCATCGCAGACTCTGGTGGAGGAAACCGTCTCTCGAGAGATCTATGAGAGTTCCCACAGCCTTGTATCGGAAATGATGACGGAGATGACCAATAGCTTCAACGTTGGACTCTCCATGAAATTCCAACCAACTGAGTCATCCATGTCCAATATAACAAGTGCAGGTGTAGATGGAAATTTGGGGCTTACTAAGAAAGAGGTCCTCAAGGAAATGACGGAGAATGCTAAGATTTTGGTAAAAACTACAACTGAATTGAACAATATGCAAAGTTTGATTTGCGTGGTCACATGTTTAATAATCCAGTTCTCTTCCATCACCAGAACAAGCACTTTATACGGGTAAAGGGAAAAGTGCAACTGAGCACCTACCGAATGCGCTCACGTGGCCTTTCCGTGACCAATGACTTCTTGAAAGACGTCGAGTTTCTGCCTTTGCAGTATGAGAAGGGAATTTACTATTCATTCCTGGAGGACTATGGAACCCACTACACTAGAAACGGGAGGTCTGGTGGAGAGTATGAGTTGATCTATGTTCTCAACCAGGATACAATCAAGGAGAAAAGTATGTCTGACAAGTCTCTACAAAATAACTCTTTAGCTAAAGTGAATGTTTTGCACTCACCCTCTGTTCTTCATGACTCTTGCAGAAATGACACAGCGAGAAGTTCAAAACTGTGTCAAAGTAGGCATCTCAGCAAACGTTATGGTTTCTTCTGGTATTGATGTGAATCCACACCTAGACAATGATCACTGCAATACAATGAATCCCTCAAATACAGGTATACTAACTCAGATCACATAGATTAAGAAAACTATTAAAGTTACAGTCTGTCTTAGCACACTGCTCTTATGCCCTTACTAACCATTCCTTCATAGCATGTCAGCATTGTAAAACACCCTCTTCACTGGTCAGCTTTACGAAAAATGACTCGGAAACCCCTTGCATTTCACTACTTTTTTGACAGAGGTTAAGACTATGACTTTTTCAAATCATACTGACCATTATTCTAGCTGTCAGTCACACCCAGGACTGGTTACTAATTACTCAGAATTCAATGTATGCTTTGTGTCACTGCATTTTGAAAAATATTGCACAGCAAGATGCTTTTTTACTGCAAATTCAATTCAGTCTGCCTTTTCTTGACCTAGTATATCAAGTTATTTCTGTATTTCTACTCGGCCCACTTACAATTGACCGCAAATATTACTAACAAGTGTGTTTTACTAATGAAACACTTTTGCAAAATATAAAAGTAAAAGTAGTAGTGAAATACTAAACTATATTCAAGATAAAATCTGGAGTGACATTTTTACTGCAGAACTGTCTTCAGATAAGATTAACTTGAGGCTTAAGTTTAGAAAGGAAAAGCCTTCCAGGCTTAACAAAACTAACTGTGGTTGAAAATGTCAAAGTCACTCTCTTTTTACATAAGAACACCATGCATGCTTCCATTATAACCAACTTAATGTACCTTTGTTACTATACAGACAGCAAAGAGGGAAAAGCAGCGGTGGACCAGGTGATGACAGCAGTCAAAGGAGGAAGTCTAGCAGGTGCTGTTGGAATGAAATCCCAATTGAAAGTTGATGGGGTGTTGAACATTGACATATTTAGGGAGTGGGCCTTGAGCATTGGTGAAGAGCCTGCTCTGATTCACAGCGAGGTAGGAATAACATCATTGTATATAGATAAGCAAACTGCAGCTGTAATGATATCATAAATTCTGACCCACAATATAATAGTGGGAAATTTAGAGGATTATTTCTGTGGTGCAAAGTTAACCAACCAGAGACCAGGAACGATGTATTAGATTGTATGCAATAGGTTTTTCAGTTATTAATCTGATTAAAAAGATAGGAGCCCCTGAAACTCAAGCAGCAAATATTATACAATGGCAGTATAGCGTTACGGGCATCTCATTGTGATTATACATGCTGCGCTAGAAATCACCAACTAGACAAGAAAGTTGAACTGATTGGATCAAATTGCAACCGCATGCCTTCAAGTGTGCCACTTTCTATGATGTACACAAGCTCATGAGTCTTTTCTGAAGGCAGGAAATTCACAGTTTTGTTGTTGTCGTACACCTGCAAGTGACCTGATTCTCTTGTTTCTGACAGCCGGAGCCCATCTATACCTTAGTTCCGTTGACGTCGCAGGATGCTAACCTCAAAGTAATGAATCTGAAGCGGGCCATCTCAGACTATGTGGCTGACTACAGTGTGTGCAAATGTAGGCCATGTCAGAACGGAGGCACCGTGGCTCTGATGGATGGCAAGTGCATATGCCTATGCCCTGTTCTCTTTGAAGGCAAGGCCTGCCAGAGCCTCATGGTCGATAAAAGTGGTCAGAACCGTAAGTAAAGAGGATTTATAGCGGCAAAATCTAAAAAGGACAAGGACATGCTTGTCCCCTCATTTCTCGTATGTACATTCAGTTGGATAATGTTTTGCAGGTGAAAGACCAACTGTGTATCCACAAGGAAACTGGGCATGCTGGTCTACCTGGTCCGACTGTAGTGGAGGTCGGCGCAGCAGAACACGCGGATGCAACACAGAGGGCTTGCAGGGGACGCCGCCATGCAAGGGAGACACCACCAGTGAAGAGCACTGTTAGAGATTTAAGTGTACAAAGGGCGAGTAAAAATTGACAAACACAAGTTTTTTTTCTGTGAGGTCAAGCAACACGCACCTTTTATAAAAGATGTGGTGCTTCAGTGCTTTGTTTTCTCCTGGCCCTTTAGGTATTTTCATACTTTTTGTGTGATTTTTACAGTGGAGCTGCATGAGTTACAATCCATGCTCGGAACATGACTTTGTGATGTGAAACCAAGACCATTACATTCATCTCTTCTCTCTTCAAAGTTAACAGGAAAGGGAATAAAAAACAAGCAATTATTTTATTTTGAAAAGCACAAAAGTAACTGATCTACAACAATTTGTCACAGACGTATTTAGAGTGATACTGAACCTTCGTCTTCGGAGTTAGCAATCCCTCACACATCCATACATGCAGATACAGGCATCTCTGACCATTTAAAACTTGCTCTACCACTACCACTAGACGGTCAGAACTGAAGTAGCCTCCTGGATGAGAAGTGAAATAAAATTCAGTTGCCATGACTCTAGTATTAAATGAATAATGATACCCTTGATACCCTGCATGAATGAGAATCTCAATTCAACCCCCTACACTTGAACTTCTGTGACTTCTTTGAAATAGCCTCTAATCAGGGTTGGGGAGTAATGGCTTACATGGACATTAGAATGTGTACTTTAGTTTCAGAGACTTTGATCAATGTGATGTGATGAGGCTCCATCATCGGTATTCTTTAACAGTTAAAGTTGCTGTGAAATCATCTGATATTCAAACATATATACATATGTATGTACTTATACCTGCACTTCCCTGTCTTCACTATGACGGTACCTTCAAGTAAAGTGTTACCATCAGTGTTCTAGTGCTGGTACTGCAGGCATGACTAGAGCCAGAGAGGCCGTTGTTAAGCAAACAGCAGAGAGTGTGCTGCTACTACAACTCTGCACGACATCCAGGAATGTGTGCTCAGTCCTTTGCCTGTTTCAGAGGACACTTTTACTGAAGTAAATTATTTTGGTTACATAAAAACAAGCAGCCTTGGTTATAACCCCCTGTCATCACTTGAATAGAGTCCAAAAGATTGCAAACATGAGTGTGTGTGTGTGAGTGTGTGTGTGTGTGTGTGTGTAGGGGGGGTTGATGAATGCACACTGGAGAGGTAAACCACTGGGGGTGGGACCCCTTGGCCTTTAGGATGTCAACATAATAGAGTAAAAGTTTGGGACCTTATTGAGCTCCAAGGAGACCCCATTCACTGCAGACAGCAACTTACCCTCAGCCCATTATCTTAGTCTAAAATGTTTTGTTCTTTCTTAAGTTCTCAACAGAACCATTAGCACCAAATAATGAACCCAATCATCAACAATAGACTGCCCAGTGTTCCTTTTTACTTATATTTACTCGCACCATCAACTGTGATCATTTAAAGTTTAAAAATGAATGAAGCCCAGATAATTGGCATCAGGTGGGAAAACACATTGGTCCCTTCAGACCGAGTAAATGAAAGAAGGTGCAGTCTTTAATGGGACCTAGAATGTTGAAATGGCCTATTTATTCTATTGTAAATGTATGAGAGGCTATTGTACAAGGCCTTTTAAAATCCCAGATGCAGGTACATGCAAACAGCTTTGGAGACCGTGATCGCTTGCATCACATTTGTTCGTATTCAAGGCAGAATTTTTTAAATTCAATTTGATATAAAAAACTAATATACAAATGAGGACAATGAGGTTTAATTCTATCAATAACGCTTTGCTCCCCATTGAGACAATATAAGTTTCAATAGTAAGATACCACAAGATAAGATACCTTTAATGACTTTTTAAATTCTATCAAGCAGGCACGCAGCTGATTTTCTGTCCCATAAATCCTCACTTTGCAACTTTTCCTCGGACAAGTTCGAAGTTAGAAAACAAATCCCAAGTTTTTCCTTTCAAAGTCCAAACCATTGTTGTCTCATCTCATTAACATATAGTCCTTGCTTTTCTGTGAAAAAAAGGTAAGGAATATATTTTCAACAAAAGCCCCTGGAAGGGCTGAGAAAGGAGCCCCTTGGAGTTCCTAAACGGCTGGACACAGTTGGAATTGCCCCCTCCCCACCTCCGCCGGGTCACTCAAGGCATTGAAGTTTTAGAGGGCTGCCACGGCAGATTACTCCACACAGCTGTCCCAGCAGCGTGGAAATGAAGTTATGCCCCTTGTCAACTATGTTTTGTGTTTGCGCCCCCTCCCTCCCGCCTTCTCCCATTCCTCTCGCACCCTTTAAAACGTCACACCATTTCTCTGTGGCTGGGGCCACAGGAGGGAGGCGACCCAAGGACAATTGCTCTGCAGCCGTGGCAGATAGAGGAAACCCGTCCCATTGGTTGATTAAATATTCCTTCTTTGCATCATTATTCGGCGAGGCTCGAAATCCCTGACATTCAACCCATTGCAACTCCTCTCCCACAGCAGACCCTTCCCCCACTAACCCCCCCATCATAAATCAACCCCTCCTCCACCTTTCTCACCTCTCTAAAAAGCTCAGGGTCCTGTCTTGCTCAAGTCAATTATAAATACTCAATTGCTGTGGGTCGCTGGGGTTTACTCACTTTACTTCACTTTTCCTAGGTTTGTTTATTTTTGGCCAAATAGAAGTATAACTGAAATCTAGCAGAATGGTAAAAAAGTTTGAATATAACTTTTTAAAGTAATACCACAATCCTGTGCTTTGAGAATTACACAAGTTTGATTCACAAGCAATTTACTTCACCCTGTCTGAGTACACAATGTTCAGACGTAACTGAGAGGCCAAAGTCTAGCCTCTGGACAAATGATTGTGAGTTATTATTAGATTACAGTATGTCAATGCATTATTAAATCGTTTTTTCTAACCACTGATTCTCTACAGTAGGTTTTATCGTTTAATGTTTAATGTTCTAGTGGTTCAATTGGTTCTTCAGTATCAGTGTTACAGTCGTAGCTATTCAGTCAAATAGGGTCATCGTAAGGTACATTATCTTGAAGTGTATTGCTTAAGAGAAAGAAACACTTTTACAATTGAGCTTGAGTTTAGATCTTTTTGAGATGCAATAAATTATTGTCCTAATTATCAAATAGATTCATCATTTCAGAGATTCATTGCATCAGCAGCTCATTTAAGCACAGCAGCCAAAGTTTATCACAGTTTATGAATTTATTGAGTTATCACAGAGGCTCCGACTTTTTGTGCAGTTTGCATTGAAGTAGATTTCATGGCTCTTGCATCTGTTGCAGTTCCATGCAGCTCTGTGCTGCTTCCAGGAGGGACGAGAGTTGCAGTCCCTCAGGTTGGGGAAACAATCTTACGACCAACTCAAGCTGTTTTCCAAAGTCAAGGATTTAGCGTGAACTCCGGTGGACCCTGAGTGAAGGTTCAATGTTATTTCTCTCCCATCTTCTTCTGTTTTAAACTTTGTTTTCCATTTCACTCTGGGTTCACTCGAGGAAACAGTTTGTTCTCCCGATCCCAGGAGTTTCAAAATAGGCTCAACAGGAAAAAGTCACTCTGGCTGCTCAGCAGTTTGAAAAATGCGTTGTACGTTCCAACAGGACAGAGCGGCTAAGAAACGGCCTCTGACAGCCAAGTGATTTGATTCACTGCTGCACAAGGACATACAGCATAGTTCTTGCCAGCAGTGTACAGGTATAAGAAAAGTCACCAATCAGACTTGAGCTTGGCTATAAAGTTAAGGTTGCCTGGTTTCTTTTCCTGAGTGTAAAGTGGAGGGCAGAGGCCTCGGGGCGGGGCAGAGGGGAGGTCAGCCAGGCAACAGCTTGAGTTATGATGAGGCAATTTTAATGATGTTCTGGTCCCTGCACCAAAAGCCCCAGTTGACTCTTGCCTGTTTCAGCACAGGACAAAAATAACACCACATTCCTATTTTCCACCCATGCCAAAAGTTAATTGAAAACATATAAGGGCAAAGTATGGTCTGGGGCCCCCATATGATTCTCATCCCTTCATTATCCTCAACAATAATAAGAAGGCATTACAATTATTAATGGCTGGAGAAGGGGCCTGCTCTCTTAAAGTGACAGTGGCAGTCTTTTGCTTTTCATAACAAAGGCCCAGTAATGCCTTCACCCCATCACTTTGCTGCTGTTTTTTTTTTTTACCAATCATTGCCATTGCAAGATTTACTATTCAGGTCATCCTTTATATGGCTGTGTAAAGGCTAATAATTGCTTGTGTTTTTCTGAGTTAAGTCATATTCTTTACCATAGAGGCATTTCCTCAGAGTGGACCCCAAAGAGGAACTGGAGGAGGCAACGCGACCCATTTTAAGAGAGCAGAAATAAATGTTGGAGCCTTGGAACAGAGTCTCAGCGGGAGTCATCCCAGGCAATAAAGTCAAACCCTCTCACATAACTCCTCCGTCTTCCTCTCCGATAGCTGTCTCCTCTCCCTCTATCCCCCCACTCCCTGAAAGAGGGTGACAGAGGAAAGAGAGTGAATGAAGTGCCCCTTGCATTGTACTGCACCACTATTGTGTGTTTTGCATCTCCATAATAGAGGTGCCACTCGACTTCTCCTCCAATCAATGGGCTGGAGGGCCCATCTCTTCTCCCTGAAAAGCAGCATGGCTACCATCAGTGTTTTCAAGATCCATTATCACAAGTGAGGGAGGGGACATGGGCTTCTTTTTTTGGAAGTATATATCACTGACAGACTCATGCCAGTCCTGAGCATGTAAACAATCATGTATGTGAAAACACTGAAAACACTGAATGTTAGGGCACATTTGTCTTACAAGTACCTACTGTTGAAACAAAGTGAACTTGTTGCTGATTTATCAAGTTAATTGTCACAAAAAGTTGCTTAAAGGAGGCAAAATTGTGTTTACAACTGTTCTTACATTGATTTTTGCTGTTTTCAGAAGTAACCACTAAAATCATAAATCTGATTCAAAACACTGGAATGATTCCCTGGGAAAAGAGTATTGCATCCTAATCAGATGTTTTGTATGCATGACAGCATATGCAGCACAACAATGAGCATGCCCTCTATGCTATGTTAAGTTACTGAAAGCAGTGTCACTATGAATAACAGCAATGAAGTCTTTCATATAAGAAATGTCCCAGATCCAGCTGGAGGATAGACTAGAGGCATATTTCATTAAACCTTATACAAATAATTGAACATATTTCCATCCATCCACCCATTATCTTACCAGCATTGTACCTAAAGGTCTTGCAGGGTCTGCAAGGTCTTGAATTCAGCTCCTAACAAATCAAGTTTGCCTTGAACTGCTAATCTACATATGATTGATGTGATTGTTATGATTGATTTCAAAATAAATGATAGCCACGAGTGCAAAATGAATCGTGTTAAAACTCTTATTTATTTAATGTGCAGGTACATTCAAGAGTGTTTTTCTGACAGGCACTTTGTGTCTGCATTCACCCAACACTGCCATCCTCTCCTCCTCCTCTGTGTGTCCCTGTGAGGACCTCTGACAAACACATGGGGTGAGGATAAACAAATTGACCAGACGCCTCTTGGCTCCATTTGCACTGCAACTCTCCTCCCTCTCCCGTTTAAACAGTTTTCAACATGTTATACCCTCAGCAAACAGCCCTGTTCACAAAGGTCAAGTGTATCTCTCTTGGGGGGGTCTTGTTTTAGACAAAATATCTGCCCTGGGCTGGAAAAACATTACATCAACTTTGGCTTTTTAGCCTAGCCTTTTTTTGGGGCTGTGGAACTAGCCTAATGGCACTGCATTTCGCAGCATGCCTCTGATATGGTCAAGTTGTTGTTAACAAAAAAAACAAAAACAGTATAAAGACATTTAGGCACTTTACAACAGCACATTTATTCCTTCCTCTGTGGTGATGATGCAGTAAAAAGAGTGTGACTCACCTATACAGTGCAAATCTCTTTAAAAAAAAAAACCTAGAAGACACCACACACTGTATTGGGTAACTGTAGCAATTGGGGCAGTGTGGCTATCCATGGATCAGAAGGTCAGGGTTTCAATCCCAGCAGTAGTATCTTAGAGCAATATACTGAACCCCAAATTGCCCCTGATGTTGTGCTATCATAGCATGTATGAATGATAAAAACTACTGGTTAAGCAGATGGACCATGTAGGGTAGTGTTTCAATGGTTGAATCTGACCAGTGTCTGTAAAGGCGCTTTGAGTGGTCACAGAGACCATAGAAAAGACCCAGTTCATATCTAATTTATCTCAAAACAGCTGGGAAAATAGGCTCCTATTAAGGCTGTGTCATCAATACACTAATGATATGATCTTGCCTTGTGTTTGAGTGAAAATCTTTATCTTAGGAGAACTGATGTTAATCCACAGTTTGTTGAGGCTTTTATGTTTCTTTAGATGGGTTTTAATAAAAGCAAAGCTGTGTCCGTCTGGAGCTGTTGTAATGCAGTGTACACATTTGATTATAAGGTCAAAGGCAACCCAGGCTTATATCAGGTTCTTGAAGGCCTCACCTCCACAAGGCTTCTTGGATGAGTGACAAAAGCCTTCATTTTTACTTACTTAAAGACTTCCATGACCCGCATTGCCTTCACAGACATAATCCAGTGAAACAAGTGGCCTTTTGATTTGATCATTTGTTTGTGTGCAAGAGACTCCTGTAAAATGAAAATATTTAGGAGGAGTTTCAGGGGGTGAATTAAAATGTTAGTTTAAGGAGAACTGATCCAACTTTTCTGTCTGGATAAAACTAAAACTGGTCCTATGATCCTCATCAACAAACGATTTATCTGATTATTTGAGAGAGTGATTTGTCCTACACAAGAGAACATCTTTAGGAGGAGCTTCAGTGGGTGGAGTAAAATGTTAGAATTGATGTTAATCCACAGTTTCTTGATGCTTCTCAAATTAGTCTGGATAATAGCACAGCAGTGCTCATTAAGTTCAGCAGTGTCCTACACACTCTGGATCCGCTGGAGCGACTCTCCTCGTACGGGTAATCCTCCTTGTCCAAGTAATCGTCCTCAGAGTCCTCCTCGGAGTCGGAGAAGCCGCTGCCCGCGTCCATCTCCTCGGAGCAGAACGTCTTCATGCTGACTTTGATGTACTCGCAGATGTTGCGTTCCGTGCCGTCGCACACGCACGTGTCCAGCTGTTGCGCCCTGGGGATGGAGCGCATGTTGGAGATCACCCTGCGGCACTCATCCGAGCACCTCTCACCCCCGAACAGTTTCCTGCAGTGGAACAGATAGTCCCTCATGGCCGAGCTGCAGGCCTGGTCCCCTTCGCACTGTCTGCGGGCCTCGGTGCAGCCCATGGTGCCGGTGCTGGTGCGTGGCAGGCACGGCTCGATGGCCCGTTTAGTGCTCCTGCACACCGGATCCTGGGCGCAGTCGCAGTCCTCCAGAGCCGGGCCGCTCCGGGTGAGATTGAGCTGGATCAGGGAGGAGATGCAATGGCTGGGACACTTCTTATGGGCCCCATTGATGACAGAGGCGCAGGCGTACAGGTACTGGTCGTAGGCGTAGTGGCACTCCGGCTCTCCATGGCACTGCAGGATGGCTTTCCAGCAGACGAGCCTGTGGTGTGGAGACGCAACGCACGAGCCGAGGATGAGGATGAACACGCTGCAGAGCCAAGCCAGAGTCCGATCCATTAAGAAGACGAAATACATTTCCGCAGCATCGCGACCAGAGGGTGCTTCGGTGTCATCGGAGATCCTGCAAGAGAGCCTCCAGCATCCTCACGACGAGCCAATCATGATGTGCTCCGAGTGTCCGGGTGCGAATGCGCTCCCGCACGTCTCGCTCAGCATCCGCACAGCGCGAGAAAAGTTTTCACGAGCTGCGGCATGTCCGCAAAAGAATAACGAGAGACCAACTTTTTCCCATAAGTTTTCAGCGGTGGGTCCCAGCGTCTCTCAGAGTTTCTCAGACTGCT
The DNA here is from genome assembly GCA_029224185.1 of Karalla daura. Lineage (NCBI taxonomy): Eukaryota > Metazoa > Chordata > Actinopteri > Chaetodontiformes > Leiognathidae > Karalla > Karalla daura. The sequence continues at coordinate 4,994,419 of CM055201.1, forward strand.
GTAGCTCCGGCATCAGGCTCGACGAGGTTACTGCAACTGCCGCTTCTGATTGGTCCGCGGGGTTCTGACGCCACGGCCGCCCAATGATGCAAATCACGCGAGTAGAGTAGTCAGAGTGTTTCTCTCCAGACCTGGATTGGAAGAAAATCTGGTGTGTCCCCTCCAAATATCTGATTCTGAAAAGGTTAAGGAAGTGTCTCAAACTGATCAATCGCTCATGCCTCTGTGAGCTATTTCTTCGTAGATACAAAAAGGACATTTGAGTGAACTGCTCATTCTGCCAATAATCGGAAGATCTCTGTTATCTACTCTGGTCCTATTCTTTCTAATGTGTTTTCTAGCAAGATCTCTATATTTCCCAAAGCATTGTCAATGGTTTTGTGGGTTTTATGTGTTCTCTGGATTCTTTTCTTATGCTACTGGCAAAGCAGGTCAATGCTACTATCATCAATTGAATTTTATTACTTGCAAAATACCGTAAACACATCCAAATTCTCCAATCACAAGCCATCTTTTTCAATCTTTAAAAAAACGAAGTTCAATTAAAGAAATATTTTAAAAAACTACTGATATATTTACTTCATGTAACATTTGTTACTTCAAGTTAATTCATTTATTTATTTACCTCTTTTTTTATTTACTATGTGATCCCTGCCATAGTTCTATGTTCTTATGTTCTATCTCTGTGTGCTTTTGATGACGCCACTGTTGTAATACAAACAAATTTAATAACGATAAAAAACATCAGTAAAATACAAATACAGATTGTACTGCATAGATAGATAGCTAGATAGATAGCTAGATAGACAGACAGACAGATAGATAGATAGATAGATAGCTAGATAGACAGACAGACAGACAGACAGACAGACAGATAGATAGATAGATAGATAGATAGATAGATAGATAGATAGATAGATAGATAGATAGATAGATAGATAGATAGATCCAAGCAACAGGCAAGCCTGTTTTGATTTTGATCTTCACAGAAAATATTTACTGTGTTTTATGCTTTTTCTTTTGTTTGGTGGACTTAGTAGACTCATCTTTTTTCTATTCCTCTATAAGCAGATACAGAGAACATGTTTACTATAATTTCCTACTTTGCACCAAGATCATTCGACATTTATATTTCAATTAACTTATCAGTCTCCTGCCGTGGTTTGATACTTGAATAAATGCTCATCCCTCCTGTGAGGCCTGCATGTGGGTTTCTTTGGGAAACACTGCAACTGTGTTGCCTTCCAGCAGTGAGAAACAACAGCTGTGAAAACATGCGGGGGTCCCGTCTTACGCTTTCCACCATGAAACATAACAAGCTTTGATTACACAGAGATGATGCACGCATGCCCAACCAACACTGCACCAAAACATTTGCACAATGAAGACGTGACAGTGGCGAGGTTTCCTAGCTATCATTTCCAGACGACTACCTGGGAAAGTACCAGCTTTCAAAGCAAAAAGTCAAAGAAGATAAACACATTTGGCTGTGTTTTTACTGCCATTGATGCTTACGTGTTGGCAGCCGGTGAAATGACACTCTAATGAGCCAGTGCTTTACCTTTTGGTAAAGAGTATTTCCTCCTTCCTTACAATAACAGAGAGTGTGAACAGGAAAAACTACTGAAGTCACAAACCATGTAAACAAACATGAAGCACCAAGCCATTGAGACTGAAAACAAGAATGGATCGGCCAGGGTCTCGAGGGCCAAGAGAACAAAGAGTAGAAAAGAAAATCACTCAGTCATTCGGAGAACTCTGTTCCTCTGACCCCGTCACATCACCACACTGTGACCACAAAGACGTGGCATCTCTCAGGGGACCCTCAGAGCCCCCAATTCCAATTAGGGAGATTAGAGAGGAGTCGAGGACGAGAGCAGAAGAGTTTCTTAGCCAAATAACCCAAACACCCCCTTCCACTTCTTCCAGCTGGCATACCAGAGCAAAAGGACGACTGGAGTCTCAGTTTAAAGCAACATCAAAGTGGAGGCTGGAGAAAGCCCAAATGGCAAACTGCTCAAGGGTCCCCATTAACTACAAGGAACCTGACATCAGCCCAGACCACTGAGGCTGAAGCTGGCACTTAACTGAGATAGATACGGCTGCTGTGTCACTGTCGGGGGAAGGGATAATTCAACATGTTTTGAACTTTTGTGCAAAGTGTGGGCACTTCTAATTTCTTCCCTTTGTAGAGGCGCACACCCCAATGCAGGAGGCCTTCACAAAGGCTTCCTTTAAACAAGCTGGAGAAAACTGAAGAACACTCCCTGACCACTTTTCTTTTCCTCTTTAAAGAAAGAGTTCATAACGCATAGCAGAACCAAAATCCCATCAGTGCTGGACGCCAGCCAGATGAGAACAACGGCCAGATTGAGCCGGGCCAGCAGCTCTGTACGACAGAGCAGGCAGCTGGTAGCTCTTAAATTACTCTAATACATCACTGAGATTCTTTACTTTTGCACCAAACTGACTGTTCTGTTGGAACTATGAGGTCAGTTTCCTCTGCTGTCCCGTCGTCCATTTATTTCAAACAAGAACCTCTGGATATGCATCCTTTCTACATGCGGTCGTTCATGGCGACTTGCATATAATAGTGTTTCCAGAATTGGAATGCGGTTCTCGAAAGTAGATTTGTAAATACTCATGCAGAGACAGACGTGCTCCTCAGTTTGTCTCCAGTGCTGTCAGAAGTCATTACACACAAGCTGCCATGCCAGAGCAATTCGCTGAACTCTGTATTCATGTGCTTCCAAGCCCAGAGAGAGAGGGAAAGAGGGGTGAGGGCAAAGAGGGAGGAAAAGGAGTCAATATTCGAAAGCTGCCAAGGGTTTTTCTGCCTGAACGTTTTCTTTTTTTCCCCCTGTGGCTCATGGAAAATTATGAGATGTCTGTCTCAGATATGTTGATATATTTTTTCCGTCATTCTTTTCACACAAAGAAAAAATATTCATGCGCTTTTCATGACATGAAAATAGCCTTAAGAGTCTGGTCAGCCTTTGCATAGTCATGATGTGGATGAGCAAAGAAAGTGTCACCATGAATGAGTCACTTTGTTTTGTATTCAGAAACCCCAGAAGATGAATCATTGTTATTTTTTGTAATCATGTGACGTTTACTGAAGGTAACAATTTTGGTTTGTGGTGAAATGGATCCTAAACTACTCTGGAGGGAGGGATTGTCATGAAATTTGGCACATCCATCAATGATACCAGCGGGTCAATAGTAGTGACCGTAATCGGCAAACATTGAAACTAGTGAAACTTCACCCTCTATCCATTCTCTTCACATAGGGTGAAGGCATGGATTATACTCTTGACAGGTCTCGTGTCCATTGTAGGGTACATGTATGCATACCGGTCATTTACCCTCACAGCCACACTTTCATTTCATCATATATTCAAATATATACACAAATCTTTTTTTTTTCTGACGAGTAATACCTTTAACTCGTGATTGGTGTATATCGGAATTAGCATCTATCTCTCAGCAAACATGCCCTGTACTTTTATCACGACATAGATGTTCAAATGCTAGCACATGTTAACAGACCAAGCTTACCCCTGCCTCGCATCATTTCCAGGAAAAAGATCTGACTTTGATCTCGCAGAAGAGAACAGCACCACAAGTTCAAAAAAGGGTCATATATGCTGTCAAGCAGCCAACAGTACTCAGAACGCTGTGGCTGCTGAAACCAAAGGTTCTGCAGGGGATGAGAGCAGGATGGGAGGATGAACGTCTCATGACTTTGAGATTATATTAGCACCGTGACAGTAGATAAAACTGGATAGTGTTACAAAGAAATATTTGCAATCTGGTCGCTTTGTTTCACTTAAGGCTTTTGCAGGAAAGCAGATGGGGCTGTTAATATTATTGGAGCACAAAATAGTCCAGACAGAGAGGCAGACACTGGTTTTGCCATCACAATGCGGGGTAATTGATAATAGGTGCTGCTGAGATTAATAACACCTGTTGTACGATCAGAACAATGGAAACCCTTCTGTGTTGCTTGGGCACAGTATGGAGACACTGAGCAATGCTGGTCAGGTGATGATAACAGCCATTTCCCTGCAGTACAACGAGGGGAAGACAATAAAGGCACACAAAGTCACTCAGAGATAGTACCAAGGAGGGTATCTGTGTCTGGAAAAGCAGGCACGTAGCTGCCCTAAAAAAGAGGAGAGACACTCATGTAGACAGGAGTTTTAGTTTAGTTTGAAACATGACCTTTCCAAACTGATCACATTTCTCTTGCAAAGGAAACAGCTCCATAGCAAGAGATATGCCACCATAACCTCAAAACAGCCAGTCATTGTTCACTAGATTAAGACCTCGACAAGAAAACCCAAAGGAGTAATATTACTGTGTAGCATCCAAACTGCAAGCCAGAATAATAAAGACCTTAAAGGAGACCTAGAATGAAAGAGAAAAAGGAGAGTCTTTTCCCAGTAAAACATACTTACATACCGATTTTGAAATGGTGGTCAAAAAACTGAACAGAGACAGAATGTGATGTAAATAGCTATTCGCTTCATGGCTGTACTTTGCCAGTCACCACATAGTGCAGGAGAAAGTTGCCAGTCAGTGTCAAGCCTTTGTTTGGTTGCCAGATAAGCTTGAATGGGTGCCAGACCTGTGTAGAAATGGACCATAATATTCCCACACCTAAAAATAGTGCTTGTGAAATAACATGAGGCAGTTCTGACGAAACCAATGCTCCAGGGTTTCTTGACACCAGAGAACAGGGATAAATACTCAGTTCAACCATTCTAGGTCCCTCTAGCAGTTGAAAAGAAAAAGAAAAGAAATGTGGTGATTGTGAGCCTGAACTCAGGAGGATCCATCATCATCGACTCCTGTGAATAAACCTCGGCGGAGTTATGCTACATTGACAATCATGAATAAAGACAGAATCAGGCACGATAATTATTGCTGCGGCCCAATCAATCTTCATGCAACACTGTAATGACTGCCTATACCAGCCACAATGTTTAGAGAGAGGGCCTGCTGCCAAGGGAAGTGGACGGGTTGTCACTGGCACACAAATCTCTCAATAGGCCATTTTAGTCATTTACTGTAAGCAGCACATCTGACGCACCCCAAATGTTGGACTGTTCTGAATTTTATAGAACCTGCCATTGCTTTAGAGTGAAGGTCTGGAGATGTGATCAGCAAAACCACATGTCTGACTGGAAAAGGGTAAAATTTATTTTAATGCGAAATTTAAGTTAGTTTTTGTACATATTAATCAAATTATATATAAGGTCAATCAGGGCCCATTCTTCACATGAAATAGGGAGAGGCAGCATGAGAGTGCTGTTAATCTTCTCTAATTCTCCGAATACCTCTGAATGTTGGACATGGACATAAATACACATTTCCATAGAAGTGTTACTTTGGTAGGAGACGTAATGGGATTATTACCCTCCATGCATGTATAAACACATTGCAGTCCTACAGCAGAGCTTGAGGACCGGCATACAAGGCTGCTAGTTTTTCATTTCTGTGGTGCGTGCTGGAGTTTAGCTCAGGCAGTCTGGCTCCCTGCCAGTGTGGGGCACGTTTTGAACTTGGCCTCTAAGGCGTAGCTGCTGTTCCAAGAGGCAGAAAATGAGATGTGAACCATGGCTTCCCTGACATTTGCCTGAGTAATCACAATGTTTAAGCAAGATTGAAGACGCTGCTTTGAAAAGCAGTGGGGGGAGGGGGGGGGGGGGGGGGGGGGGTTCTTCCTAGATTATCTTTTGGAGGCCTCATGCATATTCTTAGAAATAACAGGATGTGAGTAAGTATATTTATAACATTCAAGTAAGTGGTTGCTAATATAATCTGATGTATATTCCTGCAGGCAAAAAAAAAATGTATTTCATTCCTGGTCAGTATAAAAAACAACCCTAAAAAGCCCTATGAACTGTAGAACTGTATCATACAAATGGAAGGCACATCACATAATCAATTAAAGAGCATTTCCTGGTAATCATACATTAGAGCATGTGCTGTTCTTGTCCTTGGATCTATGATAATTATTGTCCTGACAGATGCGTATTCAAGAAGTAGAAAAGACACTAAGCTTGTGAGGAGTCTGGGAGAGCTTGGCTGAGCCTGTCATCAGTGATGTTAACCACACACATGCGTTAAATCCAAACACACCAGTCTTTGTGAGGCACTGCAACAGTGGTGGTCTAATGCAACTGTCCCCATCTGTGACACTGTGAAATAACACTGTCCGAGGGGATTTTCCAACGCTTTCATGAACAAATGTGTCAAAATATCGAAATGAATCTGGGATTTATTTTATTCGGACATGCTTTGATTGTGGGCTCATTTTCTGAAACAGAACCCTAGTCATAATTGACACAGGTTTTATCTACAACAACAGGTGGATTTTGATTTAATAAACTCTGCAGTCAAAGGAAAACTGTGGAGAAGTGACTGGGTCAGATGAGTGCACAGAAAACATTAACGTTGCCTGGAAACATAAGTTTGAGGAAAACAATTCTCTTCTGTGGCCTCCAAACTGCAGTAATGGTCCCTCCAATCCAACTTGGCCTCAATCAGTTTTGATTTTTTTTCTAGAGTTTTCTAGAAAGTGAGGACAGAGTACAGCTGAGGTTTACGTCCGGGACTACAGTCGCTCAAATGTCACCTAATATTTGAAATGTGGGAATGGAGAGTTGAATCAATGGGAGTTTTATGTTATTTCACAAGTGTCAGGGGTGGAGGACTCAGGGCTGGGAGTTGGTCGACGTGATCAGGCATGCATGAAGTATCAGGTACAAATATGGGTCCTTTTTGGACAAATATTGAGGCACTATTTGGATTAGCTTTAGCTCCAGTCAGGGTGGTCTGGGATGCAGAGTTTATGTTTAATTTAAACACAGGCTTTCGGAGTCTGCATACTGCCAGTGTGCTGAGGGAAGCCATGCGGACCAGTTTAGCAAGAGGTGAGACTGGAAGCTGATGAATCAAGTTCTAAAAGCATTTCATGGGGTGTCGTTTAGCTCACTCAGAGCAGGGGTGTGCAGTGTTCACAATCTGACAGACTGAATATGATGTGTAGTGAAATCACTTTTTAGCTGCTCATGGGTTGTACAACAAAGGCAAAAGTCTAATTCAAAAGCACTGGACCGCTGGAGCTCTTGAACACATCAAGAAAAAGTTATTTAGATCAAAATTCAGAAAGTGTGGTGCATAATTAAAATGTAACTAGAAACTTGCAAGGGTCTGACTCATTGTAGCTATGACAGCAGGTTTTTTTTATATAAAAAAAGCTAGTAAAATGTAACCACTGATGTGTCATCCCCCTGAAGTATGAAACTAATTTGATATTGTTGTGTTTTTTTGTCTGAGAAAAATTAAAGTCAGACTTCGATGCAGCTCAGTGCAACATGTGGCTCCTATGGGAGAGAGAAGGAAATGCCTCTGTGGAAAAGCATGGAAAAGACCACACTGAAGCCAATCACATTTATCAGAAATCCTTAAAGATTTCCACCTATTCTCAACACTAATCTCAACAGTATGGCTATTCTTTACACTGAGATATACCTCCTCACCCTGGCCTTTGGTCACAAGTCCCCAAATGTATATGTAGAACACATACAGACACGCAGAGGCACACACACCACACACAGTAGCAAGGGAAACATAAACAGCTTTGGTTTTGCTTCTCCTGCAAAATCTAAATATTGACTCAGTAACCTATAATCATACACAGTCTGAACAAAATCGAAATAAACAAGTGTGCCTGTAATGTGTGAGTGATAGTTTGTCTCGTGGGCACTGAGGTCCTCAAATGCTGACACCGACAAACACACATAAAACAAAGGAAGTGGTTCGGTTTCCAGTGAACACCAGACAATATGGAGTCCATCCAACACTCAGGAACTGTATAAATCATTTTGCACTGCCTCTTTAGAGAGAGCACCAAACCTCTGTCCCCGACTAAGCATCTGCCATCAATTTACATTATTTAACTCCCTGATGACTAACATACAATATTCTCACATTAAGAGAGTTTTAAATTGCCTAGACGTCAGCAAAAAAGGCAATAAAAACTCTGTCATGCTCTCTGTGGAGCATTTGGCAACTTCAGTGCTTAAGTTTCCAAGTGACATCAGCAGCCAGCCATCCACACAACTGTGTTATTATTGTGTTGGAATGTTATTAGAAGCTCATTAAGCCTCTAATAACTCATATCAAACTTCTAATCTCTTTTTTTCCCTTGCTGGAAGCTACAGAACAATACCAGAGAAGATATAGATGCCACTGTTGACTGAGAGGCAGTGTTTGTCTAGGGCCCATAATGACTGCTTTCCTAAATAAAATGGATTGATTGAAAGAGGCTTTTGTGTTCACATATTATTGAATTGTTTCTGCTTTTCTCTGGGAGTTTTTATGGCTCATTAGCGCAGTGGCAAAGCTGAAACATTTCTGGCTGCACTGAGGCCTGTCTGGGGAGGCTGCTGATGCCAGAAATGAGGCTAACAAGAAATGCTAATGCCAGATAGTCTGACAGAAATAACTTTGTGGGTTTTTTTGTTTTGTATTTGAAAATGAAGGTGTAGTAGCTAAGCTAAGTTCACTTAGCTTAACATTAACATTGCAAACAATAGCCAGTTAGACTAGCCATGTCCAAACAAAAGAGACAGAGGCTTGGGTGTTGGTGGGTTGTTTTTGATAGATTTAGGTGCATTTTGCTACCTTCAGTCAGATGAGCTAAGCCAACTGGCAACCTTTGTCTTTACAGCACAGAAATAAAAGTAGCATCAACCCACTATCCACTCTTTTGACAACAGGGCAACTCAGTAAATTTCCCAAAATGTTGAGTTGTTCCTTTTTTTTTATATGGGCTTTGAGATGCTACACTGCAAATCATCAATCACATGAAAACAATGCTGGAAACATCTGAAAACTAAGAGGGAAAGTGTTTTAAAAATATATATATTCTGGCTTTGGATTGGCTTGACTCTGAAATGACTGAAATGACTCTTATTGTTTTATGGCTACACAGAACAATGATGTCCTTTTAGTCATTCTAAGATTTCTGGGCTTGCATCCCAAAGTCCTATTATGTCCAAACAAAAAGGAGTTGGTCTCAAATTTCTGAGCAAGAATATGAAAGGAAAGCATTGTTCATACATTCTTAGAAACAAGAGTATCAGGCTGGTCGGATTCCCAGACTGGCAGGTCAAAATCTGAGTCAGGAAGGTGAAAGACTGGACTTGGCAACCTGAAGGTGTGAATGAGTGTACACACCTTGTTATACGTCAGTACAGACTGTTCCAGCATGCTTGTTTCTTTTTAGTCTGTTTGGATGGGAATAAAAACTACAGATCCAAAAGCCATCCAATGTTTCATCCAAATAGAGTTTTAGCACAAGCTCCAAAGCTTTGCAGCTTTGTTCTGTTGTCAAAATCAGACCCAAATTTCTTGAGAAAGTTATCCAAACCTTTTAACAGGGATTAGGTAGTCAGTTATTCAGGGTCGCAAACCAAAAATGGGCAGTGGATTCGTTGTGGATGATTTGCAGACAGCTGGTTAAAAAACCCTAACCCTAAATAATCAGATGTTCACATTTTGGTCTTTTATTTTGAAAAATAACTTATTTTGAAAAGCACGTTAGCCCCTGAGGTGCGGTAACTACAATTTGATTGATGCTCACTTCAAGTTTGTGGGGAGTTATGAGTTACAGTAAGATGGCAAAGCAGACATTTGAGCCGGGCTATTTAAAGTGTGGATTTTTATATATTGAGGATAGTAAGGGGCAGAGACCCCAGTGTGCAATATATGGTGAAGTGCTGGCAAATGAGAGCATGAAACCATCAAAACTGAAAAAAAAAACACTTGCTTATAGTTTAGATTCCATAAAAGTGGGTCGCGACTCAATGACCATGGGAAAATGTGGGTCCCAGAGTGAGACCAGTTAAGAACCCCTGGTCTAGAGCATCACTGCCAGACTACCGTACCGACCACTCATAAAAACTACTGAACCTCTGCATATGAAAGGTGTTTTGCAATGAATCAAAAAGATAAGCTTTTTGGTTTTTTGTCTTTATTTAAAAAAGAAAACCAGGATGAGAGTCTACAGATAAATGTCACACCAACAAGAGGGAATGAGTCAAGTGTGAGGTGGATTCAGCAGGCCTTATGAGGTTTCTTCATGGTTGCGTCATCAGTGCAGCTGAAGAAATGGGGAGAAATCACTTCATGATGAATGTCCTGCATCCAGCTTCTTGACTGTGCAATTCTTCCTGCTTTAGGCTTTAAAAAGAAAAAAACTTTGTTATCATTCCATAACCATGTGCCATGTATCATGCTGATTGTAAATAGTCACGCATGGGGCGAATGTATATAAGGGCTGAATACCGGATCTGTTGTGCTTTTTCCAGATAGAAAGGTACTCCTGCACATCATCAGGGGATCCCAGAACGACTGGAACTCGCTGGTGGATGGAGGTGGGCTGGATGTCCAGAACATTCATGGATCCCGTGGTGGCCAGCCCTCCTGCCTGCTCCATGATGTAGGCCATGGGGTTGCATTCATACAAAAGCCTCAGCTGAAAGGCAAGAGGAGTTTACTGATGATGATCAGGAACGATACCATGTTCAAACACTTTCTCGTCTAGTAGTGTGAGCGCCCTGACTCACCTTGCCCTTCGGACTCTTGACGTTAGCAGGATATAAAAAGATTCCTCCGTACACCAGAGTACGATGCACGTCAGCCACCATCGAACCAACGTACCGGCTACCGTATGGAGCAGAACCATCCTAGAAGCACACAAATGTGATGCAGACTTTACTGGATGAAGAATGCGGCAGGATTAAATTGCTATACTTCCACAGTCTAAAACATACCTCTGGGTATTTCTTCGCTTTGATGTAGTCTGCCACATCTGGATAAAAATGCTGTGCATATCCCTCATTCAAACTGTAGATTTTTCCCTTTTTCTTAATTTTCACGTCGCGATCAACCAAGATGAACTCCCCGATTGACTGAAATGCAAAGAGCATATGAACACATGTTGATATATACTTGTGGGATAGTGACGAAACACTGCGTATAAAGCCAGAGAACAACTATTCTCTGATACACAGAAACGTTCTTACAGGGTCGAGCATGAAGCAGTTGACCCCATGACCGGTGGAGAGGACCATCATGGTGGCGCTGCCGTAGAGGGCATAACCAGCCGCAACAATGTTTCTTCCAGGCTGCAGGGCATCGTTCTCTGTGGGCTCACCATTGGTGGTCTACATAGCAATGATATGCACACGTAAAGCAGTACACCGGAGCAGACTGACACAATGGCCGCGTTAGTGTTTGTCGTTAGACGAGAGAACTGCACTGAAATCCACATCCAACACTTCACTTTGTTGTTTGATGTCACATTATGTCTCATTGGTCTGCTGATAAGTTCTTGAAAGTACTCCTTAAAAGAAATATAGTTGACTAGATAAAGAAGCATACAGTGAAAATTCTTATGAGAACTTCTTTGACTTGGAAAAGGCAGTAAATTTACCCAAGAAGGTACCGGTTTAGGCTACTAGATGGTAACTTGAGAATTCTGAGTGGTGCTAACAGTGGTGCTTTGCAGAAGCACCTTTTTACCTTACCTTTTTGTAAATGGCGAAAATGGTTCCAATGGAGACGAGGCAGTCGATGTTTGAGGAACCATCCAGTGGATCAAAGCACACAATGTACTTTCCCTATCAGAGCGAATCATTTTGTTACAAGCGCTATAGAAAAACATGCAAAGATCTATAGCACCTAGAGTCACATCTGTACAGGTACAGTTTCCACGCTGAGCATATTTTAGCACCTGCTTCTCTGGCTCCACGATGATGGCCTTCTCGTCTTCCTCAGACACCAGCACACAGGAGCTGAAGGAGGACTTGATCATGTTGATGACCAGGTCATTGGACAGGACATCCAGTTTCTTCACCTGGTCTCCTGTCACGTTGGTGCTCCCAGCGATGCCATATCTTCAACCGGAGGAAAGACGGACAGTGAAGTGTCTCTTTAAATCAATGTGTTTGTCACTGTTTTTGTTTTGTTTTTTATGTAAAGAGGACAGTCAAAGAGCACATTTTCCTTTTGACCTGAATTAGGATTTGCATTTGAAGAGAGAACTGAACTGAATCTAACTATCATCTATGAATTACTGATCAGACCATTCCTGTCCTTGTGCATGCAGTTCTCTCCTGATAATCCCACCCCAGCATTTAAAAACAAGACAGCACTCACAGGTTAGCGATCCCAGCCTTCCTGACAGCGGTAGAGATGGCTTTCACAGCTGTGCAGATGGAGTTGAGCAGGTTGGTCAGCTCCCCTGTGCCCTGGGCCTTCCTGCCCTCCTCCAGGACAAACCTGGTGAGGGTCAGCACGTTGGTGTCGAAGGCTCCTTTGTCAGACATCTTGCTGTCAGGTGCTGGGCTGGGACCTAATGCCTGAAGTCAAATAGCTGTGCAGGGCCTAAAAGTTAAAATGTGGACTCTAGAACTGAGATAAAGGACGAGACAGGGGGTGTGCGACTCCCACAGCCAATCAAAAGCGTGGTTAATGTAGTCTAGGTATAACTGCGGCTTGACAGGGGCAAAGTTCAAAGGTTCAACAGTTGTTTTGCTCTAAAGTAACAATGCTTGATCAATTGCTGCTTATTTTGCCCCAAGATTACCAGAATTGTATCACACTGAGCTGTCTGAATGATTAAAAATCACTTTACCAAGTGTAATCAGTGTGATGCTGTGCTTGAAGTAGCTTTATTTTATATTTATATTAAGTCATTTAGCAGACACTTAGCTCCAAAGTTGCTTGCATTACAGGGCAGTGCTAGGGTTTGTTGCATTCATGCTGCAGAATATATTCCGCCAGGACTCCATCACACACCCAAACTGTGCTAAGTGCTATTTCCCCACAGTGCACCAACAAATAATCAGTATTTGTAAGAACTGAGAGGTAATATGGATTGTTTGATAGACTAACATCTCCATCACTATCTCTGATAAAAAGCTGCTGTGATTTCCTTTGCATCTGCAGGGCTGTTTCACTCCCGAAACATTTCTCCCCTGCATGATCCAGTACAGAGGTGTAAAGTTCAATTCATGGGACTCGCAAATACTGTTTTATCAGCAGATGTAAAGCTGAGGGTGTTATATAAATCCACGGCGGGTAGGCAAGGACAGTGACAGCCGCAGTGAGAGGGGGGCGGTCGTGCCTCAGTATGTCTCTGCATGCGTGTAATTAGTTTATGGCTGTCTCCCCCTGTGGCACAAACATGCGGCTCTAACTCAACTTTCACCATAAGCTTGCACTCAGAGTTACACAACTGAAAACTTAGTTGAACTTTGAACGTAGCAAGATTGCAAGCAGCCCTGCAGCCACTGATGTGAGGTAATGTATGACGGTTGATCATATAGCATGTATACTCATTCATGATAGAAGCAAAGGTCGTTTTTTTTTTTTTTACTTTTATTTGCAGACCAGCCCCGTGAGAGCTACAAAGACTACATAACTTCATTTTCTGCCTCACTGCATGAGAAATTTTAAAATCAGTTGGTTTTTAGCTGAGTCATCGGATTGTCTTAAAACTACAAGCAAAGATGTAAAATAGCAGAAAGCCCCTGAAGCAAGCACCAAGGTGGCTGCATGCATGTCATCTATTACACTAAATTTCCCTCAGCTGGCAAACCAAATAACGGAACTATTCCCTGGTTTCCTGTGGAAAGAAAAGAAACAGGATCAGACAGAAGAGGTGTGGAAGTGCCAGGCGTTCACAAAGAGCACACACACACACACACACACACACACACACACTGCAGTGTGCTCTTTGTGCAGCAACCAATCCAGCAGTTCAGGATCCATTTTAAAGTGCTTGTTACTACATTTAGAGCCCTCCATGACCAGGCACCTGAGTACACTTGTGACCTTCTCAGCTTTAACTTCTACTTCAATTTTCATCCATTTAAAGAGCCAGTTCGTATCACAACGTTACCTCTCTAGGCACTTTAAATGACCAAACAAGGAGCATATACACAGAAGAACCCAAGAAAACTCAGCATGAAGAACTGAGCTGCTGAGGCAATGGAGGCAACGAAAAAACTCAGATAACTTCGGGCAGAACCAGGCTCTGAGGGTGTAGTCATCTGCTGACTACCGCTTTGATGTTCAGGGGTATATACAAGTGTATGTATGTAGGAGAGCATAACGAGTTGGTCGAGTCTATGCCAAATGTCCAGGGTGCACCATATTGTCCAAGTGGCTCCAGAAACGACACGTTTCATGAAGCCTTCAGAAGAAGCTGTCTGATCAATCTATTTGAACTTGTTTCTAAGTCACAGAGTGTTCCTACTGACGTGTTTGTGTTTTATAGTTGTGAATTTGAAATATTTTTGCGATTATGTGATCATAAAAAACATGCATTATTATTAACCTTTTTTTTGCTACTTAGTGGAAGCTTTCTTAGAGTTGACGATCTGGCGTACGTCTCCACTTCATCCACACGATGTCACTACAGAGTCTGTTAAACGTGAATTTGGTATGTTAGAGCTGCCCTTTCCTGCAGTTCCAGAGGACCCTGAACTCAACTTGAATTTAAATAGTGAAATTGTTTTATTTTACCCCGTTTTATTTTACCCAAGAACATTTGAATTTTGTTTTAGAACTTGTATGGCACCCATACCCATTCATCACGATGTTAACTCAAGAAAAAAAAAACTAACTAACTAACTGACTAACTAACTAACTGAGTCCGACAAATCCCGCATATGGTTTAAGTATAAGGGATAAAAAAAACTTACAATTAGTACAATAGTTTTATATTCAACGAAAAACTCATTAGAGTTATATATATAATTTATATAACTTATATAATTAGCTTTAGAAGTAAATAAAATAAAATATACTAACAGTTCCATTTTGTTAAGATATACTGAAGTAATAAAATATGTTGAGAGAATAACTATTTACATTGTGCGGCGGAATGATCAGGAGAAAAGAGTCATCATTAATATTTTACAGTACTATTCATCACCTGACAGACATCCATCTGCTGTGTACCTGGCAGCGCTCTGCGCATGCGCGGTGGCCGTCCCAGCGCCCCTGCAGAAATGACGACCCAGGAGCAAGGAGATGCAGTAAGAAAGGTGGAAAAAGGAGGGGGAGAGAACTTTTTTATGTGTGAAAAATGTCCCTAGACATCTCCTCACTGCTCAGACAAATGCGTAACATTGTCTCCGACCTCCACCTCACCCGTTGTAGAGGTGTTCACCTTCTCTTACCTGCACAGGTGAGTAGCGTTAGCTGCTTGATGCAGCACGCCAACATCCCTTAGCGAGGCGAGCGTTTTTTGACGCAGATAACAATCTAACCTTTCACTTTAGAACAGAAATACAAAGTTCTGCAGTCGCAACACCTCATGTTGTTAGCTTGTGCTTCCTCAAAGTGTCCTCAAGGAGCCACTATTTCACTTTTTGTTTCACCTTTGCAGACAGGCGTTGCCGTAAACTGCAGACCCTATACTTTTAGTTTGAGCAGGATCTTTCTTGACATGTGAGTGTCGAAAACTGTTTTCACATTGATCATATATATATAAAAAGAAAAACGTGCAGGTGGAGCAAAATATCTAACTCCAAACACTAAAAATTCATAAAACATCACAAATTCATGATTATGTGCTGGTATCTTTCATCATTAGGGTATTTATGCGTGCCATTATGTTTATGGCCATAGGCAGGTTAAGTAAATAAGTGTAAATCTATATTCCATAATGGACAGCAAAACATAAGTAAATAACATTGGGAACTACACCTTTTTAGCTAAGCAATAATGAGGACTTTATAAGAATTAAACACATGACAACAAATGAAAGAGAAAAGAACTTGGTTTTATGCAAAATTACCCCTTGCCTACTCCCCCAAGGCTCTGATGCTACACAGCCTTTTTCAAACACACGTAGACACACAGGCATTATGTCATATCCTTCTTTTCAGAGTTAAAAATACAAATCTTTATTTGTAGGCTCCTGACTAAAGGCTCCTGAGATAATTGCCTATAATTTTTCATGTGGTAAATACAAAAGTAAATTGACACATTCAGATTAGATTAAGTTAAAATACCTAAAAACAGTGGAGCTACTATAGCATTTTCAAAAACGTGTCACTAACCTTTTCCGATCCAGTCAATGGGACCTTTAGAACAAAGCAATGTCTGCTTGACCCTCCAATTATTGATCTGCTCCCTAGTTATATGCAGCCCACAACAAAGAGAGACTTTGATCACGTAACATCTACGCTCCCTTTTGCACCAACTCATTTAAAGTAGTGAAATGAAACCTAACAAATACATGAATAAAGGTGATTAATTGTTATAAGATCCACTTGAACTGCCATGCAGTTTAACGACTGCTGGTGATATTTCTTTAATTTACTTCCTTATTTATTTATTTAATTCAGAGGAGTATCAACCTGGGAGCAGGCCTCTGTTTTATGATGTGCTGATAGCTTATCAATGAGGCATGAAGCACAGATCTTATATTCACACATATGAGTCATCTGTTCGCCAGTGAATATTAACATATCCTGTGTTAACTCTGTTCACTCTTGCTTGCCTGCTGATGGGAAAAATTAAATTTCATCGTCCTTCAGAGACAACCGAGAGAGAGAGAGATGAATCGGTCCGATTCCTAAATTTCTACTGTGCTGCACAGTGACCCGTGGATGAACCTGATTTCTCTTGCAGTACTTAACTGTAAGATACTGAGGGCTGATGACAGGGTCTGAAAACTCTCTCACAAGAACTGCAAAACTGCTGTCGCATCGAAGGTCGCAAAAAGTGACGGTCACCACAGCAACACGAGATATAACGCAGAGTCTGAAGCAGTTTGGTGTTGCAATAGAGGACAAATGAACTGTATTTGGTTCTGTTTTAAACTATCACTGCCATGTATAGAGAAAAGACATCCCAGTGGCCCCTGATGGTCAATTTGTGCATGTGTTGATGAGAGAGTGTGAATTTCTTTGTGAATACATCAGATGCCAGAAAAGGCAGTAATTATGCATTCATTTAAATCTCATGTTTAAATTTTGCATCTCTCTGTGTCTCTCTTAGAGCTTTTCATCTGTACTTCAGTGCAGACCTGACTCTATGTTCCCAAAGTCACTCTGTAACATTCATTTGTGAGCAGCAGAAATAGTACTTTGGGTCACAGCGGTTGATTGTAAGGAGAACGTGTCATACTCATTGGATTTATGGCCTGAGGCTTGATGTCTTGTGCACTCGTTTACTCTGACTTAAGAGCAAGTTTCTTCCGATATCAGTGTGGAAAGTTTTTTTTATATACACTGACCCCTTAATGTTAATCTTCTTCTTTATATGAAATACAAGTGCACAGCCTCCTCACCATAATGGCATTGACAGCAGAATATGTATGCTTGATGCTGTGAAGTTTGAATTCCATCACAATATTTTTTTCTGCTGTGCAGGGATTGAATTTTCTTATCTCTGTTTAGTCCTGATGCTTTTACTGCAGGAACAGTTTCATACCTCCTCACCTGTCTATATATAATCTTCTGATAAGAAGTCATTCCACCTGCTGCAAGGGTTCTGTATCGTTGTATTTCGTGGTATTTAGATGAGATATCAGGTTTTGGACATTTTGTACAGAATCAGACATCATTAAGAGGTGTTGTTATATGTCACAATTCTGCATGGAGAACACATGCTCAGAAAGAACACATTTTACCTGAAACAAATGGTGTTTCCATTGTTATATATGTTATTATATAATTACATTGTTATTATATGCCATTGTTATTGTATGTCAGACTGATATCCTTCCGAGGAAGCGGTTGGGCTTTTACTTTTGTTATTAATGGAATATTAGGGTACATGTAAATGCGACTTCAGACCAAGCTTCAGCTTATGTTGCTTACTGTATGTGCAAAACCTTAAAACCTCCTGAGAAGAGGAGATGCTTACTAATGAGAAACTGATATGGCGGTGCATTGCAGTGACTCACTGTTATGCACTGAGGCATAGCCCTCTGCTCACGGTACTTTTGCAGAATTAACTATAATATGTCGTGGCCCGGTTTTGCATTTCCTCGATGTAAGCATTGTAAGGTTAGCTTTTATTGACTGTTGGACCCGAGCTGGGAGAGAGAGAGGAAGAGAGAGAGAGAGAGAGAAAGAGAGAGAGAGAGAGGGAGAGGGAGAGGAGTGAGGCAGTCACACAACACAAAGACAGTAAAAGCTAATTATCACAATGTGATGGAAGCTAATGTGCTGTATTTTACTTTTATCAACAGACCTATTCAAATTTCCAACTGGATTTAAAAGGGATCACTCCGTTATTGATATTTTGTGAATCGTTTACATGGCTCAAGGCAGTTTCGTCTTAAGAAATGTGTCAGGTAACTATTCCAATCATTTTCCCCAGATTTACACTTTGTTGTGGATATTGTAACTTGTATGTAATGCTTAAAATTTGAATTGAGAGTGGGTGCATCCATAAGCATTGACCTCTGTCCATTAAAGTGTTAAACATATCTAATTGAATTGTAGTTATATATGTTTCTTAGATTACAGTTTTTATTGTGACCAGTATTTCTTAAGAGAACACTTCTACTTTTTTCTTGTTTATACCCTGGCTAAAATACTTGGAAGATGTCTGTGGTTCAGAGAACCTGCCAAGACTATGGTCAGGCATTCAGAGGGAAAGTTGCACAGTAATTATAGAGTAAGTTCAGTCTATGTGGAGAGACATAGCATTTGGAGAGAAGCGACTGATGAAAACAGTGTCTGCAGGACTGGTACATCCTCCCTCTGTCCCTCCTCTTCTTGTGGGACAGACTCAGAGATTTTATTGTCAAAAACATTTCGAGGTGATAGGAGGAAGACTCTAGACTCCAGCAGGAACCCTTGTGCTGAGCGTTTATCTAGAGGTAAGGAAAGAAATAAGTGTCAGGGTGGTGAAGAGAAGAGAAGAGAAGGTTCTCAACACAAGGCAATATGAAATTACTGTATTTTCTGTAACTTATTGATAGCCACTTAACTAGTTGTGAACTCATGGATTGCATGGAATTTGTGTTTTCCTATGTGTTTTTCCCCCTTTTTAAAGTAATGAATGTTCCTCTCTTGATTAAGCAGGGCAAAGCACAGAAGAGTGCACTCCTAACTGGACACAGTTGGGTGCAGACTACCCCAAGTTTGTGGACAGTCTTCATAACGGCGCCACGATTAAGCGACTAAGCCTGAAGAGGAGGCCACGGTTGGCCGTCAACAATGTGGAAAAAACACAGATTTCATCCAGCCAATGGCACTCTGCAGAGTCCTTGTCATCACCTGGCAGTGATGACACAAGACTACTGGGCATGTCCAGTACAACCAGAGGTCGCCCTCCTCTTCCTCCACCACATGGCTCCTTGTTGGACAGCAAACCCCCCAGGGGCGAAGGACCAGTGATGCCTCATATCCTCAATGAATCAAAGCCTCAACCTGCTGTAAGATCTCTTGCTGCACAAAGACAAAGCCCTGGACTGGAAAATACCAAAATTGAGACCAACAAACAACAGGAGGTTGCAAACAAGGCTCCACCTCAGCCCCAACCCCGTCGAAGGCTGGCCAGCTTTGGAGGGGTGAGCTCACCTGGGTCGTTCTCCCCCTTCACCGGTCTGGGCGCATACAATCAGAACAACAATGGGAACAGAACTACAGGCACAGGAGGTGATATGCATAGTCAGCTTGGTTCATCTTTGGGCAGTAGAGGCAGCACAGGGTGCCTGAGTCTGAGCCCACAGAGCTCTGGTAGAACCACCCCAGTTACAGGTCTTGGACCCACGCACCTGCAGCATGTTCGTGACCAGATGGTGGTCGCTCTGCAGAGGCTGAAAGAGCTGGAGGAGCAGGTGAAAATCATCCCTATCCTGCAGGTTAAAATTTCGGTCCTTCAGGAGGAAAAGAGGCAACTTGCCTCCCAGCTCAAGAACCAGATTGACGAAGACATAAATGATGTAACCTGGAGAAGTGCATGTGCCACCGACAGGTCTGACATTGGGAATAAGGTCAATACTGGCGGCACTGACCTCAGAGAATTCAGACAACTGAGTGAAGAGATGCAGGCATTAGAAAGAACTATCACAGGCAGACATCTGCTTTCATGGCATGGAAAAAATATCAAGCCAGTTGCAGTTGTAACAGACAGCGATAGAGATGTCATTTTGTCCAAACCATTAAAAGAGGACAAAAATGTGTACACTGACCACATAGACACAAGGTCCATTGGAACAGACGTGTCTGAAATTAATCTTGGAATTTGTACAGAACGGGAAGCAGAGTTTGATGCCCAACAACTAATCATCGGTGCCTTGAAGGAGAGAATTTGTCACTTAGAGGCAGAAGTGAAAGAATCAGCTCTTCAGACAGAGATGAGCCGCCTGAAACTGGAGCTCCAGGCAGCAGGAGCTAGGAATCGAGCTGATAAAGCCTCCTGTGCCAGACCGTCCACGGTGAGCACAGGCACAGAGGCGAGACCTCACACCACTAACCAGAGAGTTGGCAATCACATAGAGCTACGAGATGCTAGCGCAGGGGAGCCAATAGAAGTGAGGACAGTGGGATTATCGTGTAGTCCTGAGCTGATGGATGTTTGCACTGGGCTGGATTTACCCATGAGCCACTGGGAGATCAGGGAGAAAGTGGAGACTATGGAAAAGGGCGTGGGCACCCAAATTTTCATGAAGACACAAGGAACTGGGATGGCGATAAAGCTGTGTGATGCTCAGACCAACACTGAGATACCCGTGGAGAATCTGGGACCTAAAAAAGGACCTATTAAGTGCAATTCAGTGGCTTGTGGGGACTGTTCTGTTGATGTGATTATATGTGAGGCAAAACAAGTGGTTTCTCAAGGTACTGCCACAGATTACGTCAAACGAGTGGATCTTGGAATCATGGCGTCACCGCAGACAGCATCCCAACGTACCAACACGATGTCCAGTTCAGTGTCTCGCTTCACTAATACCAGCAATGCTTTCAACACAGATTCCAGCACCAACACAGTCTTGAATACCAAAGACAAGCACACCAACACCACTCAGACTTTCACTCGGACAGTATCAGTGGGTAACAGAGTCAAAGATATGAAATGCACTCCAGAGACCTGAACAGTTGGTGTAGGGACCTCAAATCAGTTTGGGGTCACCTTAAAACAAACGTCAAGACAAACAAGAGACACTGGTGTTGGATTCACAAACATCAATGAAAATTACCTGGTTGGGTTAAAAACTCGAAATATGGCATCTGGACCGTCCCATATGCCTGATACTGTCAAGACACGAAGCATTGGGGTTGGGGAAGGAAGGATACGGGACCTATCCATTTCATGCATTAAGACTGACCAGGCTCCTCAGCAATCTGCACAGCCCCAGTGGGATCCAGAGCTTAACCATTACATAGAAAAGATGCACAAGTTCCTCAAGGAACACGAAGACCTGCTGACAGAGGACTACACACCCCAGAGAGAAGTACAGCCAGGAAGTGCCAGCAACAAGCTGTCCAGCAATAACAAACAAGGAGCAACAGAGGTCCATCCTATAGAGTCTCAGTCAGCAGGTACCCGAAAGAAATCTGTTTTTGTCATATGTAGTTGTGAGATGATCCTGAAACATGTATGACACAATATTTGGCTTCTCTAGATCGTCATTATGTGCAAGAAAAACACACCATCAGCACAACACGGATAGGACTGGGGACAGGAAGTCTGTCCTCAGTTATTATAGTCTTTAAAGTAAACATGAAGTGAGTGAAGCCAAGAAGAGTACGCATGTGTTATAGATACCTTTAATTACTCACTCATTGCATTTTCTTGCAGTAAGACAAGACTTTGTTGTTATATATTTTACAATGTCACGTCAGACAAATGCAACCTGCACCCTTTTCTTAAACTCTTCCTAATCCTGGTGTTGTACAGATATACCATGTTATTAACATTCTGAGAACATGCCTACACAAAGCTTTCAGCCCTCCCTCCTTCCTCAACTCTGTTATTATGTGTTTGTATTTGGTTGTCCAATACCTTCAATATTGTGAGATCACACTATCTGTACAACACACATTTATTCATACCAACAAAACATATAAAGATGTCCCATTGTCGAGAGGAATGCACATATCTCTACTTAAAATTTTGGGATATGTTTCAATGTTGGATCACTACTATGTAGTATTCAATACAACATCTATAATGTAATGTACTATTCAAAATCATCACTGAAAACCTTTTTCTTTGCACCAGTCAACAGAGATTTTCAGTCCACATCTAAAGTACCAGTTGAATCTTCCAAGTGTGACAAAGCATATCCAGGAAACTGCCAACAGGGAGGCAATGATTCAGAGGTCAAACGAATGATACAGATGTTAGAGCAGCAGGCATCTGCAGCCCTGCAAGGTAAATGTTCTACTTTGCTCTGAAGTTTTCGCTCATGAGAAGTTTCTTAAACATTACGTGGCTTTGAATACCGTCTGTGCAAAAAACGGTCTAGTTTAAAAATATTTTATTTCCAGACCACTCCAGAGGCCCAGTTTGAAATTGTGTGAGTTTAAGAGGAAGTGGCTGCCATTGGCTTGGCAAGATTTACTTTCTGAGGGATACACTTGCAATGTTTGGAATGATATCTGGTTTTGGAAGGCGACTTGTACCACATACCAGTTTGTGGCCGAGGGTCTAAAATTGAATGGCTTTGTGGGAGGAGCTGGTGTCAAGGAAAGCTCCCTCTTTCCGAACGAGGCTTGCAGATGTAGAAGAATACAAAAAGGACAGAAGATTCACATCAGTTTATTTACATGTGTCAGAGTGAAAAACATCCAGTTCTTATGATACAATGTATGTGTTCTGCTGATACCTCTAGACGCTGTTGTGCTGCGGTCTGTGATGAAGAAACAGAACGGTGACCAAAGCTCCAGCAGCAACAGGAGGAATATGAAGTTCATGAGGGTGACTACAGGGTAATCATCTAAAGCAGATTTCACAACAAAACCCTTGATGTTTTATGGTCATGACATATTGTCATGCTAACTGTTCTGTTTTTTATTTAGACTGGACCCCACGTCATCATATGAGCCTTCTGCCACTGAAAAAAATAAACCTGAAGAGGTTGACAGGAAAAGTTGTAAAAATAAAAAGGAAGAGGGATCACAACCTAGAAAGGGCAAAAGTGGCTCTAACAAAGGACTGAAAGGTTCTGGGAAATCACATCCACAACAGAGGTAATAAGCAAGAATCCAGTCACTGCATTGAAAAACATCCCCATCAGGCTGTATCTTTTCAATGTGTGGGTCTTGCTTTTATGCCAAAACTTGTACTTGCACTGTGTAACCTCCTGCATTTTATTCCTTTCAGGGGCAAGTTAAGTGAAAAAATGCTTTCTGCCTGTCAGGCCTTAAAGATGCACCTGAGTGATGATCCGACTTTATCCAGCAGGGACCTGGTATGTTCTGTTCACTATAGTATGTGTTCAGCATGAGAGCCTTTCAAGGTTGCTGTTTGGATGGCTGTGTTGGATGTTGTGTGTGTGTGTGTGTGTGTGTGTGTGTGCGTGCGTGCGTGCGTGCGTGCGTGCGTGCGTGCGTGCGTGCGTGCGTGCGTGCGTGCGTGCGGGCGTGTGTGTGTGTGTGTGCATGTATGTGGACATTTAATGGTATGTCGGTGGATGGGTGTGGAGAGAATCTGGGACAGCCTGTGTTCAACTATGTCATTTAAAAAGAAATGATTCTGACTTTGGACACAAAAAGCATAGGAATGTGTCAGCTCTGTAATTTTCCATCATTGTGTGTCGAGTTGTTGTTGAGCTCAGAAAAAAGGGATATTTGTGAGTGACATAGACCTACTTTTCCTACAGTTTGATAAACAGACGTAAAAAATCTTTGTCTTGTCCTTATGAAACTTTAAAAAATCAACCTGTCTAAAAATTGACTTTATTTTTCTCATATTTTACCATACTGTTATGGTAAAGGTATGGTAAAAGGTATGGTAAAAATGGTAAGAATGAATGGGATAAACAAATCCCCTCAAACAAACATCTGCTACGTCGCCATACTTTGACTTTGACAAGAAACTTGTGGTCTGTTTGTGTCTGAGTTGCATGTTGATAGGTTGTATCATTTTTCAGCAGCACCTTCTCAAAGAACTTGTGGTCAAGTGCCTTGTGTCTGCTGCTCTGCTGACAGAGAGTCTCCTGCTGCAGCAGGCTCACAGATGACCTCACACACACAAACACCTCAGGCGCACGCACATACACACACACACACACACACACACACTCACTCAGTCCCTCTGTCATACACGCACACACTCACAGAATGGTCAAACGAACGGGACTACTCGGTATTTCAGCCCGCTTGAATTTTCTAATTGTATTGTAACTATTCTGTTGTCAGTTTCATAGTTTTAGAGTTACAGTTTTTATATAGTTTAAAAAGTAATGGTTTTATATTTTATATAGTTTTATACTGAGTTTTATTTTCTCTGTTTTATTTTTCAAGTGTAAGACAGTGTTTTCAGTAGCTAAAGAGCATTGATCCATTCTCTGGTGCACACTGTTGTAAAAAGTTGGAACAGTGTAAAAAGTGAACGTAATGGTTTGCAGCAAATGAGGTGGGACCTTATATTAACTCCTGCATGACTTTGAGTCTGGTCATTTTTAAACCCCAGGGAAGTATCACAGAGAAGGTTGCAGTTCATCTCCAGTCACAGGCTCGCCATCTCCATCCTTTAAGTCTCCTTTATACCAGCAGGATGAGGGTGGTATGAACAACACTAATTTCCTTCTTTATTCACTCACACCTATTTATTATCCCCTGCAGCACGACTGTCTCCAGACGCTCCAGCAGGAATGGTTTTCTGTCTCCAGCCACAAATCTGCTGTGCCTGACACGGTGGAAGACTACTTGTCTACATTTCGTGTTATCTCACCCTCAGTGCTGCAGCATGTAGTTAATATGGCCGACGGCAATGGAAACACAGCCCTGCACTACAGCGTGTCTCACTCCAACTTTGGTATTGTCAAGAAACTGCTTGATGCAGGTACAGTTCTCCTCACAGGGCATCCAGAGGTCTTCACGTTCTTGCTTTAGAGAAAACGTTTTGTCCAACCTGAAAGAGCTGAGTTTTACTGTCTTACAAAATCACAGTTATACCGCACGATGCTTGTACTGCTTGTGAAAGCAGTTGTTAAAATCCAACTTTATTGATCCTCAGATGTTCCTGTGCTGCTGCAGCAGTTGTAATATCTTGTCTAAGGTGTAGTACAGGGTTTATTATTTGTCCAGCTATGTCTATTTTAAATTAGAAATCATCTTTTTTTCCCCTTTTTTTTTAGAAATCCAGCTGAGAGTGAGTGTAGAGTACATCGAAAACTCTCAAAAATGATTCAGGGCCATGTCCTTCACAGGCTTCAATCAGTACACGTAAACACTGAATAAATGGCCACACTAAAAAAATCTGTATCTTTATCTAAAAGTCTTGTTGCTTACAAAAAGCCTTCCTCTCTCTGCCCTGAGACCAGAGGAATTTGAGTACATCATCAGCAAAAAGAATCAGAGCATGTTAAATCATCTTTGTCACAGAAATTTATCACCATTATGTTTTAATGTTCCTGATAGAAATGAAACATGTTTTTTTAATTTCTCAGAAGCAATTACATCAGTTATTTGAGGATAATTTTTTTTTTTGTCAGTTATGTCATTTCTGTGTGGAGTGTGGAGTTCCCGGCGTGTGTGATGGTTTCCTCTCGGTACTTTGATTTCCTCACACAGTCCAAAAACATGCATCAAGGTCAACTGGAGACTCTAAATTGTCCCTAGGTGTGAATGAGAGTGAATGGCGCTTGTGCCTTGCAATGGCTTGGAGCTAGGCTTAGTCTAGGGTGTAATCCTTCTTTCACCCTATGTGAGCTGATGATAGACACCAGTGGGTATGAAGCAGGTAAAATAACCAATGGACCGATACTGTGCATTTTAAGCATGAGCTATATTTTGTATTTTCCCCACCTATACCTAAAAGCTTTACCTGTATGAATGAGCAGTCATTTCAAAACCAATTTTTCTTTGACCAGAAGTATTTCAATTGCTATGTACATAAATAAATAGATACTAACATTTTTATATTCCTTCATGTGATGTCTTTCTGCCTTTCTCTCCTCTGTTGTATCCACCTGGGCGAATCGGCCGCCGTCGCCACAGAGGTTTGCAACGTGAATCAGCAGAACAAAGCAGGCTACACAGCCATTATGCTGGCCGCCCTGGCAGCTGTGGAAAAGCCTGAGGACATGAGGGTTGTGGAGCAGCTCTTCACCAAAGGAGACGTCAATGCCAAGGCCAGCCAGGTCGGTGTGCTCACTTGAATGCGACATGCAGAGGATGTGATGTCCTGTTCTTGCTATTCCTTCTCTTTGGCATTGTTGTTATTTACTACCAGAAATGGGCGTGTTCTTTTTCTCTCTTGGATTACTCTGCTGTTCCAGTCTAAATTGAACACATGTAATGTGATCAAGTTATCTAGCAGTGGACATTGCATAATGAAAAGCAGGACCTACACAAAGTCAGTTTTTCTCTGACCAAGTTTTATTTTGAACCAGTTTTTGAACACTTTTCTGGCTCGCTGCAACCATGTCATTTGTACAAATAATTTGTGTATTATTTGTGTATTATCAATTATTATATAAATGACACACCACAGAACAGAGATCCTCTTTATCTTACTTACTGACTTAAACCCTTAGTAACAGTTTTTTGTGTGAAGCTTAAAGTGCGAAATGGCGTTCTCATTTGGAGGCCGTTTGAGGGAACAACTAAAATAGTGATTTTTCAGAAATGTTGAATTGGATGCTTGCCTGTAGAAAATCAGAAAATCAAATCTGTTTTCAGCATTTTCCACTGACCTGTTCAATTAATTAGAATTGGCTGCATAAATACAGAGTTAAACTATTGTTAGCTTTAATGAAGTTACCTGTAGTTCTCTCCAAAAACAATGCATATGGAATATATGTTCAATGCATAAGGAACAAGAAAGTAAGGCCGCAGTAAACCCATATATGTACAAACTCTAGTTCAGTATTTGAAATGACATTGCTTTAAACTTGAATTCAAGATTTCTCTAATTCAGTGGCTTTAGTTCTATCCTATGAGCACTAATTTTCCAGAGAACTCTAATTGTACTGTATAAAGTCTAGTTCAGTATTTGTTAAGAGATTGTTATCTAGAGTTGCATTTATATTTTACATGTCAGATTCACGGCAGTGTGAACCCTGTATCTCCAGGCGGGTCAGACGGCTCTGATGCTGGCAGTGAGCCACGGCAGGATGGCCATGGTGCAGGCGCTGCTATCCCGCGGCGCCCAGGTCAACCTCCAGGACGACGAGGGCTCCACGGCGCTGATGTGTGCCAGCGAGCATGGCCACGCCGACATCGTCCGCCTCCTGCTGGCTCAGGCGGACTGTGACCCCACCCTGACTGACGGTGTACGTGAGTTTGTTGTACTTCTGCTTGTAGAGCCTGCTTGTAGAAGTTGTTGAGTGACCACTTTTCTTGTTTTTTCATAAATTTTCTTTTTTACAGCTTTGCCCATGTGTTTCATATGAAAAGGTTTATAAGAATATCACCTAAATGTATCTAGAGGTCCATTCTTCTGTTCCAGGTCACTGCAGAGAGAGAATCTAGTGCCAAACAGGCATGTTTTTGGAATGTGATCCGACTTCATCTGCTAGATTTGCAACCTGTCCAAGGTGTATTCCCTGCTTTTTAGCCTATGAGCAGACCCTTGCAACAGTGTTTGGGGTCAAAACAGGTCAAGGAAATGAGAGAATGTTGTCTGTTTGTAACCTTTTTGTGCAACTTTCCCATGTTTTTTGTAAAGCGTCTGTTTGTACCTTGAAAAGCAACATGTAAGTGTTTCTGTTGTAAACATTCAAGACGAGGAGCAGGTGTGTTATAGTGTGCATGAGTCCCTGTGTTTGGTCGCAGGATGAAAGCACAGCCCTGTCCATCGCGCTCGAGGCGGGCCACAATGACATCGCAGTGCTGCTTTATGCACATGCCAACTTCTCCAAAGGCCAGACTGGGGTGTGTGGTTCACACGTTTCAGACTAACATTTAAACTAAATATAGGTGTGCTGGTCACGTTTTTTTTATCATCTACTTGTGTGTGTGTGTGTTATTGTTAACCCTTTACAGGGACCTGCGAGGAACAGTGGCAGATCTCTCTCCTCCTCTGGTGGTAGAAATGTGTTTGAGTGAGGTGGTGCCCCGAAGGTACGGACGTCGAAAGGTTTCCTGAATCTTATTTGTGAGCTGATTCAGGATCAGAGGCCGACAACGTAGGGGAAACTATAACAGTGTCAGCTGTTACTGACTGATTCTTCTCTGAATACTCCAGTGACAAAGATGCATCCTTGTGTAGCATTTGCATAACATTGCAGAGAGTTTCATATCATAATATATGCATGACATGCATGAATATATTACTGTAGAGGTAAGACTTTAATCTGCATCAATCTATTATATCATATCACTTCAGAGATTCTTTAATCGTTTTATTTCTCTTTAGAAATGATATTTATAAATGTTACGGTAGAATAAGAAGGTAGGAGATGGGCCCCTATAGTTCAGTTGCATTAAACCCCTGAACAATTTTTTAAATTGATAAAATAAATTACATTAGCAAATGGCTTGATTTGTTTTTGTACTTTGTTCATTGTTCTGAGAAAAAAAAAACATCATCATGATTTCAAAGATAAACTTGTAGCATTGGTTGATACTTTTGATGTATCTGTCCTCAAAGGTCAATGATATGTACTCAAAATGTGTTTTTGTGTCTGTTTTATACAACAACAAACAGAAAACAGATGAGATTTAATATGTGTGACCTTTAAAGGTGCTGAATATCTTTGTATCTTTGATCAGAGCCATGCTAATAGTTAGCCTCTAACTGTATTTGTTATGCTAAGATACACCGAGCAAAGCTAATTGGGGACAGCTCAAGACTCAGTCAAACTCTTGACAAGGAGGCAAATAAGGTCATGTCCCTGTGTACCTGAGGGATTTCAGATGAATGTGATTTTTTTTTTATTTTGCTCACATTTTGTTTTGTCTGTCTAATAAAGGTCAATAAATCATTCATGAAAAAAACAAGCACACCACCTCCAGCTTGTTTGTTTGTGCGCTGAGTTTCTGTCTGACACTGAACACAACAAATAAAGTTGCATGGAAATCCAGATTAGAGCTTTGGTAAATCTTTTTTTCCCCTCACATCCTTCAGGTGTTAACATGAAGTGATGTCTTAAACATTTTTGTTTTTCTCTAATTTAAACAGTAGAAAGAGAAAACATCAGCTCCAGACTCACCTCCATGACTGTACCTGATTTGACATTCCCACTGATTACTTCACTGGGGCAGGACAGCAAGGCGCCTTTAGACTGAACAATATTTCCTGGAGACAGATATAAACAGCCCGGATGGCTGATCAGAGCACGCTGGGCTTCTCCAGCGCTGGCACGACTGCAAATTAAAACAGAATTTCAGCTCTGAGTGAGCGATAAATCATTCATCAAACATTAAAAAAAAAACAGAGATAACCTGAGCTTTGGTGCAGTCCAGGCTGTTTTAATGAATATTCCCCAGGACTGAGCTGCAGAGGGGAGCTTGTCGGCTGTTGTCGACAGTAAACGTGGAATAGTTAAATTCTGCATCAGTCTTAGCAACAAAGGGAAGCTTGTTGTTTAATTTTACATCACAACACTGGTGGACAGTGAATACGTGATCTGTTTTGAATCATAGGAAGTCATGGAAATGGGAGACAGCCCAATTTCTTTTTTGAAGTCTGAGCTATTCATTTTCTCGCTTCTTGCAAAAACAATTTCCCTCATTATTTTCAGCATCAGTGAAACGCATGCAGGGACACTGTGGCATGTCACTCAGACCCTGCGTCTGTTTTTTCCTGCCCCGGCCAAATTTGCATTTTGTCTTTTTTACTTTTTGCAGAAGCCAATGAAAAGACAGGGTAGTGGTATAAGATTATGTTGTCATTCCTTGCTGCATGTCACCAAGTCGCATTACAGAGAGCGCGGGCATGTATGTGTGACTGAGAGCACACTGAGTCATTTCCCAGCAACGGCAATAAAGTGCAATGATATAAGCCATCACAATTTGCAGTTGCCATGGTAACAGTCGGTGGTTTTTCAGCGAGTGGTTCCTGGGATCATAATACTGGAATGATTTCTTTATTTCACTGCAGTTAGCTGATCCATTCACTCCTCTCTGGCACATGTTTGAGTGGAGTCTTCCCTGCTGCCTATTACTCACTGAGCTGGAGTTTTCATATAAATCGCTGGCCAAAATCTGGAAAAGAAGAGCTCCATTGTTTGTTTTTTTTTAATTATTCCTCTCTTAAACAATAGTAAATGTCCTATGAAACTGGCATGCAAAGGGGGGATCATTGTTTCATGCCGATGACTCCCCAGAGCACGCTGAGGCAGGACTTTTGTTTCCAGTTTCTGAGCACAGAGCATTTTTTTTCCTGACATCTGCTGACTAATGATGAATAATAATGCTGCCAAGGAATTTATTATTTCAAGCAAGTGGTGTCTTCCTGTGTATATTCAGGGCTCTTGTGGTTCAAGTTGATGAATTCTTCTGCTGCACAATGCTCGCACCCTTAATCTGTAATTACAAGACACATAGCATCATCCTATCATAGCCACAATAACTTACAATGTATATTTATTCATTTTCTGCTCCTGCTGCATATCTGTTGTCTCCAATCATATGCTGTGTGTTTCCCCCTGAAGAGAAAAATCAGGCCAAAAGGGAGAATTTCACACTCAGTGCCTTTGCATCCATTCACCAAAACACTGTTTTCATCAGAGTCGATGGGCGGGTGTAAATGTGAACCGCAGAATAAAAAGCTCCTCAAACATCACACAAACTTACGTACAAATAACAGTTCGAGTACAATCAGTTCAATTTGAACTCAAATGCAGTTGTGAACATCTTACATCTGTTCATTGGCTCTTTAAATCCAGGCGTTTAACTATTCCAATACTGTCATTAAAGGGAGGGAGGAGAGTACCAATACTTTTTTTCCCCTACTGATTAAAAAGTATTACTATGATATAATCCATTATTGTGTCTATCCATTACTGCTTTGTACCCGAGGATGTCTCTGTGGCCAGCACACACCATTCACTCTCACATTCACACCTAAGTGCAATTTGGAGTCTCCATTTTACATAATCTTGCTTGTTTTTTGGACTGTGTTTAGGAAATCCCAGAAAAGGGTACTCTGTCCAACCCAGATTCAGAGTGGGGGACCATTAAGCTGTGAGGAGACAGGGCTACTCACCACTGTGTTGGCCCCAATAGAAATTATATGTAAAAACAACGTTACTTTTGGTGAAACACCAGGTCAGTGAAATGAAACGACTGATTTTCGCTGGACTTAGATTCATTTAACATCAGCGACAATAAAATGCTGAATGTTCAGGTCAATGGAGTCAATGGAGGTCAATGGAGTGAGTATCACAAAGAGTATGTTTCTTCAAACCATATTCTACAGCTCAGAACAAAAAAAAAATCATCTTTATCATCTCAACCAAGAACTTCCATTGTGCCCTAACACTGCAGTTAAACCTGTAAATGTGCAGCTTAAGTTACATGTTGCTGTAAGAATTTATTGCAGCAGTGCGCGTCGTGTCAGCAAACAAAATGTGGATGAAATCATGTCAGTATAAAAAAATCTTCAACGGTTTACTCTGCGGGCAATTTTGCTTGATCTTTGTTCAATGTGTCATAAACTGCGAAATGAAGTTTTGGCATTTGGGGAAACAAGGGTTATTCATGTGAGTGCAGACGTGGTTTCAAAGTGAACTCATTCAACTGGACCAAGATCTACCACCATCATTTTAGAAATATTTGAAAACACGCAGGTTGTTATTATTAAAGCTGGACACACTTTTCCCTGGCAACTATGATGGCTTGTTAAGTGATTTATGTCCTGATGTTTTTGTCACTCCCTGGTTCGGGGCTAAACTGGGTGAAAAAAAACAGCAGAAATACAAAGCAGGTAAGATAATGGATCGATGGATGTGTTCTCTCACTGTTAGCCAACTCTTAATCAATGAGAACAAATAATGTACTTCATCCATTTCTCATTAGTCCTGAATTTTTCACTGTCCCGTGGACAACCCACCCTGTGTGGAAGCCTAACCCTTTTGTTCAAACTGTTTGCTGAAAGCATTTTATACCAGAGAGCATTTGAGACTTTTAGTCGTCTGTAGTGAAAGTTAAGTATGACAAATAGCCTAATCCAGCTGCATGGCAGAAGACGCCGCAGTGGCTCAACTCATGTGCTCCATGATTTCTGCCCAGTTTTGCTGGATTATGGTTGCAAATGCACAATCCTGTTCTACACAAAGGAGCAAAGTTCTGCAATCGGGACCCCGACCTTCTGTGAAGGACATGGGACAGGATCACCCCCGTTTCTGGTGCTGTTAGTATTGTCCTAGTGTCTCACAGTGCGTGCTGTTTCCCAGCAGCCTTGTGCACATGTTGAAGGGGACGGTGGGGGGGAGGGGGCATGAATCAACTCACAGAAACCAGATGTGTTTGAATATGAGCCCAAATTGTGGAAAAAAAACAGTTCACTGTTGTTTCTGCAATTGTTACAGCTTGGCAGCTCAAAGTTGAACACAGACTTTTTTTCTTTGTCTTGCTGGCACAGAAATGAAGTGAAACTTGATATTAATGCATTAATCACTGGGCTGGAATTCTGGGGGCTGCAACCAGAAACTCAAGGGCAAAATAATACAAGGGCTGGGGTGGCTCAATAGCTGAACATACAGGCTTAAAGTAACCTACATTTTAATGTTGATGTACAATCTTGTATCCAATCACATTCCAATAAAGCACAGACTATAGCGAGGCTATGCAAAATGCAGGATCCTAGATTGGGCTGGAACTGAATTGGCTCCACCCCACAAGATGTTGGAATCCAAAGATATTCTACTAGACACATAACAGAAAGACCACATTGAATCTAACATAGATTTTGCATTGGTTTCAGCAAAACATTCTAGAAATGAAGGCTGGTTCTGTCATGTTCCACCTATGATTTGTCTTCATAATTATACAACAAATGGGTGAAAATAAAACGAAAGAATACATGTGCCATCTGTTTGTGAATTGTGAATTCGCTGGCATTAGGGAGTGGTCCCACCTGTGCAGCTCCCTTGGTGGTTCTATGGTGCCACAGGTGCTGGCTTTGCACCTGCTCTGAGTGTCAGGTGCACATCATGCTGCAGTTAAAGGAGATCTAGAATGACAAAATGTTTTTTCCTCGACCTTGTTAAATAATATCTATACCTAGCCAATTCTTTTTACATGTCCTGAAACATCAGGAAAACAGCAAAGCACCAGGTGTCTTTACTCTTCAGGGTAGGGGAGGGGGATGTATGTCTTTATACACATTGGTGTGGGGACATGACCTCCCTACAACCTCCATCCCTGTGTTCACCTCCACCTCTCCTTCAAGACAGCTAAGCAGCATAAAACCTATGTACGGTTGCCATGAAACATGAAAAGGAAACCATAATATTCCCACACCTAAAAGTAGGATTATAAAAAGGCTTTAAAAATGTTCCATAGCTCCTATGTTAGCATTGATAAATACACCATTCAACCCAGTATTGCCCACTTGGCAAAGATATCACTATCTTTAGTGACTTTTCAGACTCCTCCAGTGACTCTTTTCCAAAAAAGCATCTAGCAACAAATTTAGAGAGTTTTCTCGCATTATTAACAACTCTGGGAGACATGAAAGCAAGTATCTTTGGTACTTTTCTCAGTGATCAGTAGGCTACTTCCCTTGGCATCCCAGTACTCCCACTGCAGTCAGAGTAGGGGATGATAAAATCTCCTGGTCAAGACTGCTAGAAAAAATGTGCATGTGTGGGGTGAATAAAGGAGGAGGGTTGAAACAGTGACATCAAAAACAAAACAAGAACTACATAACAAAGCTCATCTGTAGTTTTAAACATATTTGGTTTTGTCTTCGACTCACATTCTTTGTCTCTCCTACAATGTTATTCCTCTACCCATCACGCTTACAAAATTATGCTAATTAGGGTTTGACATCATCCAGCAACTTTTGGCTAATGGACAGCTACTAGCTACTTTCCTTACTAAAGGAGATGGCAACACTCATTCAACCGTTCTACAGTAGGTCCCCTTTAAGCACACAGACATGAAGGATACAGTGACATCATGACCACACTCAACCTCCAACCCTAGTATTCACCTCCCTGTGTGAGAGCAGCAGCTCTCCGATGCCTGTGAGGGGTTGCCAGATGAGGTTGAAAGGGCACACAAACATGAGTGAGAGACAGTGGTGTGGTTTCCTCACAAGCTTCAGGGGTAGGGGAGGGGGTTATAAGTATGTGTGTCCTGTCGGGGAAGAGGGGGGGGGGGGGGGGCATGACCTCCCACAACCTCCACCCCTGTTTTCACCTCCACCTTCAGTAGTAGCAGGAGCTCCCCCCTTTGGCGACTGCTCCTCCTGCACAGCTGCATGCAGCACGCATGCATCCATGTCCCCCATGCATGTGCACATGCAGTGGCAATACCCCCCGCATCCCCCCACCCTTCCTCCCTCCTTCTTATGAAACCATTTGCAGTGCAATCAAAAAAGAAAAAAAAATGAACAAAAAAATGGACTCGATAACTTTAACAGCAGGGTAGGAAGAGGAAGAGGGAAAAAAAGCGTCTGGCAGCAGTCGATATTAAAAACATGCAGAGGGAGACAAGCTCGGGGCCTTCCAGAGTCAGGAAAAAGACTTCGGAGAGCTGCAGACAGGAGATGGGTATGGCATTTCTATTTTCCCCCAGCCCATTGATTTGTATATGAAAACATAGCGCTTTTATTCTCCCCCCTTCTGGGCTCTGCTTTCTGAGTGATCAGCTGATGAAGAGACTCGCAGCTCGCCGCTATGCTGGCGTGCTAATTCTCTCCCCCACAGCTGCAGCCGATCCGGATAGCCAGCCTGCACGGTGCACTCAGGTAAATATTCTTCCTCCATGTCTCTTTTCTGCCTCCTCGGGCTTCCACGATTCAGCCAGGCTACATCGCATGGGAAGAGATGGGAAAAAAAATGTGTGCGCGTGTGCGCGCCTGGGAAAGAGTGCGCGAGTGAGTGTCTCTGTGTGTATGTGTGAGTGTGTGCATGTGTGAGTGTGAGCAAGGGGAGAGAGGGAGTGTGTGTGTGTGTGTGTGTGTGTGTGTGTGTGTGTGTGTGAGCGTTGTAACAGATGAGAGGGAATCTTTGCCAGATTAGTCAGGGAAGAGGCAGCCTTGTTAGGAGATGGAGCATCACATATGCACGCACACACGCATATATGTATGTCTATATGCATGGATACACACACACATGACACACACACATGACACACACACACACACACCTCCCGCTTTCACATGCACAGTCAATCAGATGCGCTAGACATCTTTGAGGATTACCCCTGTATCCCTCCAGTATTCCAGCTGGAGCGATTGCAGCCCCCTCAGAGACAGAGAGGGAGAGGAGAGGAGAGGAGAGGGGCTTTTCAAAGCCCCCCCATTTGAGCCAGCCGATGATGAGCAGGATTTCTATTGTCATCCTTCTAGTGCTTGTGCCGCCTCCTCCAACTCAATTATCTGCCATGTCTGCTGTACAGGCATGTTCTCTGTCTCTCATTTCTGTCTCCCTCTGCTCTGAGGTTTTTGTTGTTGGGCAGTTGTTTCAAACCGTGCACCCTCCATCCGGACATCCACAGTTGCAATATTTCCAAGCATGCTTCGCTCTGTCTGTCCTTGAGAAATGCATCTCTTTTTTTTTTTTCACAGGCGCATGCTCTGTTACAGGATTTGATTGCTTGTGTGTGAGCTTGAGTGATTGATGCATCTGTATTCTGTTGGGATTGGACAGTATGTCTGTCTCCTGCCTGTTTCCTCCCTCCTCACTTCAAGCCAGACTGTCCCTGTTACTGCTGCATGCTGCATGCATACTCATGTTTCTCTCTAATTGCCTTTGTGGACAACACAGTTGTTGCAGCAGATATCCGGGAATGGATGCAGTGAGCATCCTTGCCCCTCTTCAGAAAAAAAAAATCATGTTGCTATCTCATTTTAGTGCACAAACAAGGCAGAGAATATCAGTTAATATTTCCTGCATTTATTACAGTGTGTTTTGGCGTAACGCAGCATCTTAAAAAATGTGCTTCTATTGATTGTGTGCTTGAAAAAAAAAGAGAAAAGAACATTCCCTTCCCTCGACAATCATCCAACATCAAAGCCCGCAGATAAAATAATCTGCCCTAAATTTGCGGAGACAGCACAGCAGTTGGGTCGCTCCGGTCCATGCAAATTCAGATGCTATTGTGATAAATAAATAAATAACCCTCCCCCCTCCCTCTTTTCATTTGAATACAAAAACAGGCAGTTCTGAATGCTTTAACTCCAGCCAGCACTGCTAATTAGCCAGAGACTGCGAGCAAACCCTTAATTTGAGGGTTTCAGACTACAGCTCCCTGCCTGAAGTGCTGCAGGTTTCTGTCGCTGTGGCAAATGTGTGTTTGAAAACACGCAGAGAGAGAGAGAGAGAGAGAGAAAGAAAGAGAGAGAGAGAGGGAGAGTGAGAGAGCGAGAGAGAGAGATAGAGAGAGAGAATCGGTGTTGAGATGAAATGAATGAAAATCAGAATCAGAAGAACTTCATCTGTCCTGCACGAGATCCTAGTGCCAGAGATCACTATAATAACAAGACATAAAACAAGACTATGTTGCAGACACTTTTATCCAAAGAGAGCAGAAATAGGAATCACACTGCATTACAACAGAGTCCTTAGTATAAAAATAAAAACTAATTCTTCAGATTGCCAAAGGATTAATGTGCAGTGATGAATATAAAGATATAAAGAGACTATAGTTACCAGGAATAAGGTTGATTGAATAGGACGTGGATCAAGTAGTTATCTTATAGGAAAACACACGATATGCGATCGTGCTTTCAAGTATCATGCACCATTGCGATGTGACTTAAGACATATAAACAAAGTCTGCCGAGAAAACACTCAGGCCAATCAGTGGCCGGGAGACACACTTAAGTAGCACTATGGCTCCCTGACTGGCCAGGTATATTGACGTGCACAGCATGAATGCGTAGTGCATGGTAACGTACCATTTATGGCAGTTCAGGTAGTCTTTGTATGCGTATTGCATATGTTGATATTGCTTGATAATT
The DNA here is from genome assembly GCA_029224185.1 of Karalla daura. Lineage (NCBI taxonomy): Eukaryota > Metazoa > Chordata > Actinopteri > Chaetodontiformes > Leiognathidae > Karalla > Karalla daura. The sequence goes on from CM055201.1 coordinate 5,031,727, forward strand.
CATTTGCAATATACTGTGCAGCCCTAGTAGGTAATAAAAACACAAAATTGCTAACTGCAATAAATAGAGGCAGGAAAACCGTAATGCTATCATGTGAGTGAGATATTGTTCATGATGTAGAGCATGGTATTGGACATGAGGGGTATGATAGAAGTATTATATTATTGTCTTGTGAAGGAAAGATGTAGAGTGCAGTACTGAGTATGAAATGCATCGTATTATTGTTTTATAAAAGGAAGACATAGAGAACAGTATTGCTCAATATGGGATATAATATATATAGTTTTCCTGAAAATCCACTCAAGCTTTTCTTCTTCCCAATCCCTGCTTGATATTGTCGTGGTAATGTTGAGTTTTGAGCATTCCTGTAACATTTGCTGAACTCACATCAGTGTGTGTGCCCCCCCGCCTCCTTTCTACAGCCTGAGCCAGGAGAGAACGGCTCCCTGGAGGCCATGGAGGAGGACCTGGTTCTGAAGAAGCGTAAGAGCGAGCACCAGGGGGTGAAAGAGCCGCCCAGTGGGCAGGAGACAGGCGAGAAGGTGAAGAGGAAGCGAGGACGTCCGCCGGCCGAAAAGCTCCCCCCAAACCCGCCCGAGCTCACCAGGACGCTGAGCATGCTGGTGGACATGGTGATCAACTACAAGGATGGGTAACTCATTCATTCATTCATTTATCTATTTTCTGAAGCTGCTTCTTCTTTTTATTTTACTTGGGGAGATCTTGTTTCTATCTGTATAACATATATGTATCATCTTTCTTTTTAGATACAACCCTTACAAAACATTTCAGCAGAGACAGAAAAACTCTGAAATAACAAATCACAGTCATATTTTACAGTTTCAAGGTAAACAATGCGCTCAGTCGAAAAGATGGAAAGAGGTATGAATGTTGTTTGTGACTCGAGTTGAGGTCGTGGTGTCTGTCCCAAAGAGATAAGTACACAGAGAATGTGAGAAAACAGTCCACGATCACTGCAAATAATGATGTGATTGATACTTTTGAATCACAGGCTTAAGTTGTGAGTCATGATGGTTGTGTAAAAGATATTATCGCCCACTTTGGTCGCTCCAGGCTCACGTACGTCAGTCATCCCCCCCCGACAAGTAGATCAAACAGCTCCTTGATGTTATGAGACTACATGACCTGTCTCACTGTGTCTTTCAGGCTGGGGCGACAGATCAGCAAAGGCTTCGTGCAGCTCCCTTCCAAGAAGGAGGTCCCCGAGTACTATGAGCTGATCCGCAAGCCAGTGGACTTCAGGAGGATCAGGGTACGTGTCAATGAGCACCACCTAGGAGTAAGAGATCACTGTTTTCATGTCATAGCAACAGGAGAGGGCTTAACATACATGATATAACAAAAGACCCAACAGGATCTGTAGTGAGTCCACATCCACTGCAAAAGTGTAATGACTGTTCAGAGGGATAATACAGATATGTACAGATATATAATAGATAGATGGTATAGATAATATATATAGCTGTATTATATATACAGAAAATACAGATGGTTAATGTAATGACTTTAAAAGTTTGTAACCACCTGTTAAGCAATATAATTCATTTTATGACAAGAGACTTATTCTTGCAACTATTTGCTCCTACATAATCTAAAATGTGATTCCAGCTTGTTTCCATGTATTATGGCGTATTACCCACTATTTCCTCCTTTTTTCCAGTCTATGCAGGCTTCGATGCCAAGCGTCCAATTTCTGACAATAAAACCATTTTTCAAAAGCCTTCACACATAATAACAGCATCTATTTGTAAAGAGGGCTCCCCACAACCTGCAATTATGAGAGAGTATTCAGAAATGTGGAGTAGTCCTCCCACTGTCTGTCTGAGACGAATCAAGGTTTTGTGGCAGTGATAATGTCATGTATAGAACACCACTGCTCTACCCCATTGTTGCTTTTAGCCGAGGTGAATGAAGCAATAAGCAAATTTCAGGATTTGATGTACTGCACTCAAATAAAGGCAAACTCCTTATTCATGTCCAGGGCCTGAGGCACGTTTGAATCAAAGGGGGTGACGTCAATGGGTCCCATCTTTTGATACTGAATATTAAATCCTTTATTTCAGTTTTCTGTGTTAAATAAATGTATGATATATGAGTAAAAATATGAGTCCACAGCTGCATCGGCTGCTCTCCTTCGGTCTTATCTTACCTGTCAATGTGGTCCCAGAAGTCCCCATGAAACCCAGCTGGTAATTAGCAACATACTGTTGTGTTTGGGTTTTGGAAATATTTATGTCCACAGCTATTTGGTCATGAACCAAACATTACGACCTGATGATGCTGCAAGCCAAAAGTCAAACAACTGTGAAAGTTATTGTAGTTTGTCATGATGTAATGTTCTGAGTGATGTTTGTCAGCATTTTTTGCAGTTTTTGCCTCCGAAGAAGCAACACAACATGACACATCCCATCTCAGCCCAAAACTGAGCCACACGCTCAGAGAAAGATTCACGTAACAAGCTTGTTAGCCACAGAAAATGAGGCCGGGATCCGCTCCCTTATCAAAGACAGAAAAGATGAAACATAGATCAAATCATCTGCTCCCTGTAATGCTGCCCAAAATCGGTAAAATATGTATGGCCGCATAACACTGAGACACTGTCTTTATTTTAAAGTTGTAAAAAATCAAACTGAACTACATCGGCCAGAACTTACGAAATCACGTAGCAGAGAAATGAGCCCAATGATGTGGTCAAAATTCACATAAGTGTTAATGAAGACCAACACCAAGTCTTTATCTGTATTTCTGGGGAGAGTTATGTAGTTTATAGCAGTTACATAGTAGAAGTTTATAACTTGACTCAGCCTAGACAGACAGCACTTGTGCTATTGCTGTGTTGAAGGTTTTGAAAGGACCCAAAATGCAGAAAACCTGAATAAATTATAGACAAAAACTAAAAAAAAACAAGAAAAGAAAAAGGAACAAGGTTTAAACAATAATAAGAAGACACTTTAAACTGAAAATGAGACTCTACGGATATGTCAAATGTATTATCCATTGCAATGCTCACATTGCATTGTGTTGCTGACCCCCTCACAGGAGCGAGTGCGCAATCACAAGTACAGAAGTGTGGGAGACCTGGAAAAAGACATTTTCCTCCTGTGTCACAATGCTCAGACTTATAACCTGGAGGGATCTCAGGTGAACCCCCGAGGATTTCCTACATTTCACAGTCTCTCCGCCATTATTGGATTTGTTCATAGGACCAGACGGTGACGTGGTGAAGAAAGGCCCTAACGTGTTTGAATGTGTGTGCGGGTTTGTTTGCATCTTCAGATTTACGAGGATTCAATCGTCATCAAGTCTGTCTTTGAGAGTGCAAGACAGAGAATCGTCACGGACGAGGAGCAGAAGGAGACGGTGAGCGCCAGCCACAGCGATAATGGTCGTGGAGCTGAAGATCAATTTGTTCCATCAGCAGGTGGGAGTGAAACACAAACACTGGGATGGGCGGGCGTTTTCACAAGTGACCAGTGACTCAAGTCTTTAAAATCATTCTTTCATAACAAGAGCTGCCCTTTTGATTTTTTTGAACACCCTCGAAGCAATTTTGTCTTGGCTCTCATTCTGTTTTGTGTCTCAACCAGTGACAGGATTACCGGTTCAGCTAAAGAAAGGGAATAAAGTGGAGAGGAGCAGAAGCACCATGGCCAAGAGGCTCCACAGTGATCTCGACAGTGATGAGGATCTAGAGGATAACACCACAAAAGATGAAGGTTGAACTGAAGGGCCTGCCACCTTTTTTTGTATTCCTATTCATGTCTCCTCTGCCACATCTCCTTTCATCAGTTTCGCCATTTTTTTTCCAAGAAAAAGAAAAGGTGTTTGAAAAATAATATGGGAACGACCGCTCAAATTGAGGCACTCGTGGATCAATGCTTTCTCCGTTAAGATGACTCACACCACTCAGCCACATCTCGCTGCACATGGTGCTGTTCTTTTTAATTCATCTAGTCTCCCACGCCCCATCTTATCTGCCTTAGTCCCTGTGATTGCTTCTGCAGATACTCTGTGAAACACCACTTCCACTGTTCATATATTTGATTGTATGAATTGCCTTCATATGTCTTGGAGCATGATATGTACTGTATATCTTCTCCGGAGCAGCCGCCACTGATGACTGATATTGATGTGTGTTCAGGGTTTAGAGAATCAAAGAAGCACACGATGCTGGGTTTTTGTTTTTTTTTTTTAAAGAAAAAAATCGAGAACAAACTTTTGGTTTGTTAAAAAAAAATCTCTGAATGTGATTTTGGAGATGACATGACTTTGATAACAAAAAAGAGACTTTAGGATGGAGGAGGCTTTGGTTTCAATCAAGGGTACTCTAGTCGGACATTTGTACCCCTTGTGCTACCGTATATTCACATATTGTACAGTTTGTGTGAAAAGTAAGTTAAATCTAAAATAAAAATGCTGTTTTCATTTACTCTCCTGGTTGTTGGTGGGGACGGGGCGGACAACGTCATAGTTAAGACAATCCCTGGCATCATGTATCACTTAAACACTTGCGGAATAAATTTTACCAAAAGTCTTGACTGTTCCTGTTTATTGTCATCGTTATGGTGTTATTGTATATAACAACAGCATATAATAATAATAATAATAATAATGTATATATGTTAATTATATTTGAGTTAGTCAAATTAGTCACTAAAATGTTCAAAGGACTCAGACTGAAATAAATAATCCAGTCATAGAGCAATTTCACCTCAGCTTCACAATAGGAGCCACTTTTTGTGGAGGTCTTTCAACATTGTATGGAATATGCATTTATGACCACATACCATTAGGTGGTGCAAGAGAACTGCGTGACTGTGTCTGTTTTATCAAGTGCTTTCTGAGCACATTCTGTGCTGCAACAGTGTAATCTTTCATTTATGTCTGGCAGCAACTCTCTGCTTTATTGTCTTTATGAGGTCAGAGTATGACATTGTTTCACAGAAACAATACTGTGGGTCATTAGAGGGACTGCTATTTCTACAAATGCACAAAATGATATGCCAACTACAAAAAACACAACACTTCAGTGCTAAAAAGAGCAATCACATTTTCAGATGCATCCACAAAGTGCACATGTTGCCAGGGGCTTTGCCAAGTGTGCATCCAGCTCTAAACATATATTTATAGTCTGATCTCCCCCTCATACGGTTCAAATGTCAACCATCATAACTGTGGCTGTCATTATTTGTCAAAAGGTCCTTTCCTATTGCAATGCCACAGCCAATATGCCTGAAAATTCACAGATTTAATCATGTAATGTGCTGTACGCACATGTTCAGAAGTAGTATTGACCACAGGTGGGAGGGTAACAAGTTTTATTCCATATCTTAATCTGTATCTCTATTCAGTGTTGATGTTAAGAGACAAAAAATGAGATAAGAGATTTGTTTATTAGTCCTACTATTATTGGGGGAATGGGTAAACAGTTTTTCCCAGGGTCCAAAAGCATGGCAATTGGTTGACGGAAAATCAATCAATGAAATATGTGTGAGACTGAATAATAGAGAGAATTGTGCGTGCGTGTTACGGACTCCTCAACCTCTGCCTTGTGGGTGGAAGAGGGTCTGGAGGAGTTCCTCCCTGGACTTGGTCCTCTCCCCCCTTGAACAAACCTCCACCTCCTGGACCTCCTTGCTCAGTAGCTTAGGGGTGCAGATGGAGAGTGGGACAGGTGGGATTCGACCCACCCAGTTAAAAAAAACTATGCACTAGCTGGGCCACAATGTTGGCAACAAGCGTGTGCCATTCTGGAACCCAAGATCTTTTCTCTGGCCCATATCCCTCCCAGGCCAACAGGTTCTGGAGCCTCCTACCTTGCCACTGAGGTCAAATCAGGCAATGGACTGTGTGGAAGGTGAAAGTTTCAATTTGACTGCTGCTGGGTTAATGATTTTCTGAATGGGGAAGGGTCTTATGAGCAAGCTTATTGGATTTGATCCACGGTAACAACCACACCTGCTGACCCACTCAATATTCAGGAGCAGATGTTCATAGACAGTTGGCGGAGTACACATAACAGTTCACATTCATGACCTCAGACCTTGAGTCAAGGTTTACTGATGGCGAAAGCAAAAACATGGTGTAGCAGACCCTTTGCTTCATGGTAGGTCTCCAGCATCGCTACACCACTCACAGACACAGCAGCTTCTTTTCCAGCACTTTCCTGTGATCCAGGCCTAGTCTGCAGCTCCACAAACTCAAGAGCTTGTACAGGAGCTCTTTCGGGCTCCTGTCTGTGGATTCTTTCCCCAGGCACAGCCGTCACACTGGTCTTATGGTGGGCTGATTGACCAACTCACCTGCTGAGGCCAATCAGCCAACCTGGCACTGGCTGTACCTGGGCTGGCACAGGCTGACCTGGCCCAACCTCCTCAGAGGTTGGGGCTGCCCAGATTACGACAACAGATGGATTCTCGTTCATCCTGAGTCTCTACAGCTTTCAGGAACTGCTGAGACAGGAAATAAAAGTTGTTTTGGGACCCTGGAAAGTAGGACAAAACAAAAATAAACTGAGTAAAGTTCAATGTCTTTACAGGTTTTGTGGTCGGTCCACACTATGAAGGGCTTCTTGGTCCACTCCAAACAGCGCCTCAACTCTTTTTTTAGTAGTTCCTCTGTGTGGTGGATAGGTGAAAAGAAAAGAATGGGCAGGGATGAAGCTTTTGGTCCTGGCTGGGGAGCTGAAACAGCCCTACCCGTATATATAAAGTATTCACCTCCACCACAAACTGACATTCAGGATCACACATCTGGGGAGAAGGTGAACTTCTCCTTCAGACACTTGAAGGCAGCATCAGTTTTGGATCCAAGCAGCCATTGAGGGACAGTCAAAGATGTTTGGGCTTGAAACATCACTACGGCATTGTTACCTCCAAAGGGCATGGACCAGGTAATCGCAGTGTCCCGTAGGGGTGTTAGACCCTAAGTTGACAATGGAACCCTCTCCAGACTGAGTTGGCAAGACAGCCCTACATCGATGATGCAGGCATCAGTCCATGAAACAATAAAGATGGTCAGGGCCTGGAGCCTATCCAGGGGGAGAAGCTGCCCCTGGAACAAGGGCCATGGATGCAGCGGAGAGTTCTGAGGTGCTCACCAGAGCACAACCTTCCCTGGCAGAATGAGAGGTCTGGCCCAATGGCTAATTTTCTGGAGGTCAGGGGGCAATTGCCACAGTGATCCCGCTGGTATGGAAGGATAACTGCTGGCCTTACCCCCCTGGCATCTGGCCCATCTCCGATCTTGTTCAATCCGAATGGTCAGTTCAATGCATCGAATGTTATGTTATGAGTTCATCCTTGATATAGTCAGCCAGGGTGTGGAGATACTGTTAACGGCCGGTAAATAGGAAACCAAGTGCGCAAAATCTTACTAGGAACATGCAATTTAGTCTCCTTATCTGGAATCTTCGTAGATCAGGCATATAGCGCTGAGTAGTTCAAATGACTAGCTGTCTGAGAGACATTAATCTGCCTGCAGACTTAGGAACACATCCCTCAATTCCAAAAAACTGTGCATAACTGCAAAAAAGGGCTGCATGCTGTAGGTATCTCTCTGAGTCCACAGTTCCTCATACCCGAGCCAGTCAGCTGATAATGATGATAATAAATGCCAAGTGCAGGTCTGCAGCATAAAACAGAAGGGACAGTTAGTGATGAATGGCCAACAGGATTCTTGATCTCCACTACAATTCAAAACACAACAAGAGGCCCCTCATGTGTGTGTGGCCTTGGTAGCTAATGCCCTGGTAGCTAAAAGCCTCATGGTGCTACTTTGCACTTTGCGCTCGGAGTTGGTTACAGAACGCAGGTAGGTTTTCTGTGATAATAATAAGTTGTGGTCAGTGGCAGAAGGCAGGACAGGTTACCAGGGGCTGAGGCAAGTTGTGATCGAGGACAGAAGGCAGGTCAGGTTTCCAGAGCAGAGGCAAAGGCAGACAAGGTAACAGGGACAGAAGAATGCAGAGCAGAACAGAACAGGTCATAGATGGGAAGGTAATCTGTATATGGATGCTGGAGTGTCAAGCATGAGGCAAAGACAATCTGGCACTGACATACACGGGCAGGGCCATCACCGCCTGCACGCAGTATTTTTTATACTGCAGTCCCCAAACACTTAGGATTATTGTTCGAAATTATAGAAAAGTGCATATCTCACATTAATTGTCAATTGTCAATTGTCGACTAGAGTTTGGCACTCAGAAGACAAGGGGACAAATAATGATACTGATGTCAGAATATCAAAATATTTCCCACCATTTCAGACTGTTGCATAGCATCTGTAATAAAGGTTTTGGCCCATTGTGTTGCATAGATTTTCTCTACATTAACCTGTTGAATCTTACCTGTGCAGGGTTATAGACAACTCTGGCTTAACTCTGACTCTTAAGAAATCCAGATATTTTTGCTTGCAAGGTGTCCAGCTCTTCACCAGTGCATACTGTGTTTTAACCGCAGCAATTGAATTAGAAACAGAATAATTTATAAGATCAGATAAGTTAAAATAAAGCCACAATAAAGCTTAGCAGGTAGAGCTGGCCTGAGATGATGGATGGATGGATGAGGACCCCTGGGTGCCAGGTCTTCTCCCCCTCACTCCTCCTTCTTGTGCGGCTGTGTGTTTGAACAGAGAGCTTTGTGATAGGAAAAACATACATTTTTAATGCCTTTCTCTTCAACAGAATTATTTCAAGAAAGACCCGAAGCTTTGAACACAATTTCTACCTGAAAATCTTAATGACAGGTGACAGAGAAGAGCACCAGCAGTTTTACAGGCCACATGCACAAAATATGCTGTATAAGGAAGATAATCATTATCTACTGAGCAAAAATATTTTTTCTTAACATATAAATAATGATAATATTGATAATTAAAAAATATAGCAGTGATTACAATTAATCAATATAATACAAATAAAATATAGCCAGTGTGCTCTTGCACATATGATGCTCAGGTGCCTATAGATTTGATAGCCAGTGTTAAGATAACATCAGAGGTTTGTCTGATTAAGTTTTGATGCAAGAAAGACCCACAGGGAGTTAAATTAGACCTGTAAGATCCCTTTTCCACTTATTTCCTTAACACACATTTTTGTCTCTCTCTTAAAGCTGCTTATTTGAAGGGGACATCTTATACAAAAGTACATTTTTTGTTGATTTTGTATGAATATTTGCCTATCCGGAGAGCCATCTGACCCCTTAAGCATATCGGCAACTAAGTCGATGTTCAGTAAACCGTCGTAGTCAGAAAATGTCTCAAAATGGGCTGTTGCAATTTCAGTCTTCATGTTCTGCATCAAGACGGTCGATTTGCATAGTCCCACCCTCACTTCCTTCACCCCAGTTGCCAGAGTGAGGAACACTTTCTCGTCCCCACTTGAGTGCGACAGCCTCACTGCTACAATGCCTACCGCGAAAGCCAAGCACTGCTGCTCTGTGGTCGGATGCAGGGATACTTATGTTTCTCTGGGACTCAAAGTTGCACAGGTGCACGGCTCCCACGCTCAAACCTTTGCTATGGTCACGTGACACCATCCTTGCATCTTCTGCCGAGCAGGAAGAGGTGGGTGGGTTATGCTGAGGTCATTTGCATTTAAAGGGAAAGGTGCGTAGGTCTTGAAATCAAGGGACTATGTCAAAAAGCAGAAATGAGCATGATCAGGGGCGTAGCACCAAGAGGCCTTGTGTACCACTAGCTGAATTTTGTGTCTATTTGAATCTAAGAAAAACACTAGGTTACTTTTTGATGTTACCATAACTCATTGTAACATGACTAGGTTTGTGATTCATTGGATTGGGGACACATTTTTTTGTAATACATCCTGAATTGCTGTTTACATATTCCAAGCCTGTATTATAGACCAGCCTTTATCTACCTTCTGTATAATTAAAAGGCTGAGTGAAGGTAGGCTAAACCATTTTGCACTGGTTTTAGGGGTGCCTGATATACATGTAGTATATGTAAGCTAGTATATACGTAATATATGTCAGTTGGGACACACATTTCAACTGGTTTATTGCCTCAGAATATTGGATTTGTATTGAATTTGCATGAATTACCTACATTTATTGAGATTGATTATTGAGATTTTTTTTAGAAAGTCTGACTCCTTTTGGGGAGTGCCCATACATGGGGCCCTGGTGACCCAGTCCCATCAACCCCATTGCAACGCCCCTGAGCATGATGTATCTCCTTCAAGCACTTTTACATTTAAGTCCACAAGCAAAATGCAGTTTTATGTGTTAAGTGATGTAAAATTCCATCCAAATGAACTTTGTTTCACTTTGTCTGTTTTTGCACTGTAACTGGCATCACACTGCTCACAGAACTTTTACCAGACTGTCTCGAAACAACAGCTGTGACATCATAAAGGTGAAGCATTTCAGATTGTGATACCCGCCTCAGGCGTAGTTTATTTTCAGAGCTGATCAACAGCGTAATAAAATGCGAGAGACAGTACAGAGACAAGAACTGAGTGGTGAATTATATGACCGAACAGAACTCACTACAGCAAAGATAGCAAAGAAAAATGGGCCGAAACGCAAAGCAAACTAACGAGCGAATGAGTCACAGGTGTGAAGGCCTGTTTGAGAGCACAGCTGATTGGCCGAGATGCGGCAGAGACTGAAGAGGCCTTCACGAGGCAGGTGTGAAGGCAGATAAAATCCAAGACAAACTCGGCAACGGCAACTTGTTGATAGATTCCATAAAATCCATCCATAAAAATCCATAAAATCTGCTCATAAAGTTCCAGCTGTTAAAACTGATTTACAAAGTGAGATGACACAAAAATCACATTGATGAATCAGACAGGTTATTACTTCCAAGTAATCTCTTATGTTTTATACATTTACTACATTTGTATGTCATGTACATTTCTATACACTCTCAACACAAATTAAGAGTACATTATTTATTCATCGACTGTATTACCTGCCTAATTAACTCATGACGTAGATTGCAATTACGTCTATGTCTGTCTGCAGGTGACTATAGAGCAATCTTGCCTACAAACAGTATACATTCAAACTATGACAAGTTATCTTACCCTGATTAAAAAAAAGAGATTTTGGTAAAAAAGCATAAGTTCTGTGTTCAACAAAAGCATATTGTCTCGTCTTATTTGAAATATCATTCTTTGCAATATATGGGATGCAAATATTTAATCCCAAAACCTGTCAATGTCCAGGCCAGTCTGGACAGTCTCCAGGTGTGACAGTATACAGGAGTCCTGTACTAACTTCATATGAAACAATCGTGGAATATTATCATCCATGCATACATAGCTATTGTGTGTCTGAACAAGTACGTGGGCTAACAGATGTGGTCAACTGTGTGCCGACAGCTGGACTGATTAAGAAAATCTGTGATGTTAGTTGGGCAGATGAGAACAAGTGCTAAAATAAACAATAAATGGTGTCTTTCAGATCCGTCACAGATTTATAATCATCACTGGGGACTTCAGCTTGTTCTCGAGTTAGTCCTCCCTGCTTTCTTTGCAATATTAAATTCAATCTGTGCAACAAGACTGCTGTGTTTAAGACTATCTGATATTCACTCTACCTTGTCACTCTCTGCTCAATATTCAAATCAACCCATCAATCACCTGCAAAATATCAATATGCTTAAGATGAATCCAAGAAGATCCCAGTATGGAGTGTCAGTCGTCTGGTTTGGTCTTCTGCAACAGTCCCCAGGTACAATAAGATAATGAAAACTTACAGTATTGAGATATATTTCTTTAATGAAGTGCAGCGAGAGTCAGACGCAAAAGAGCTTGCAGATGTTTGGAGATTAGCAGCATCCTGAGTGTGGGCCGACTAAAAGGCGTGGGCTCTTACAGTAAATAGCTCTGGGAAACAAAGCAGCATGTACAGTTTGTCGTCTTGATGAAAATCACACATAAAATGACACATAAACCTAATGGAGGCGCAGGGATAGAGCTGTAGCTGCAGGTAGGACACGCTAATAGCTCTTGGAGATTAGTGGACCCAGAGGGTGACTTAATCCGCTGAGAAGACAATCCATTTTCCCTTTACCCACTGGACACAGATTTAATAGATAGTTTGTGTGGTGCACATTTTGCTTATCAGCTGGCAGATCAATCACATTTAGCCGTTGTTCCTTCACTGTCAGGGTTTGGTTGGAAAATAAAAAACCAAGAGGAATCTTTGAACCTGAAGAGACAAGCAAACTTCCATGTACATATGTGTGTAGGTACATATCTATGTATAGATCCACATGATTTTTTTCATTACGTTTCACTTCAGCGCATGAATTTAAGCCCTCTAGAAAAAACACAATATTGGTTACAGGATTCATTGAATTGTAAAAACCAATCATGTGTGCTCCATTTATGCTGGAACTCAACATGTGATCTGAAATGAAAAAGTCAGTAATTCAGTTATTATCTTTTCTCTGCAGGTTTCTTCACTGTCTACACAGTCTGCACCTTGAGATCTTTATCTTCATCTTGGCATCTACTAATATGCTTTGTTAACACACTGCACAGAGGATTGGGAGTTTTGAGTTGTGTTTGTGCATGCCACAGAAGTGAGTCAAACATTATCTGTAATGTATTGAATTAAGTAAAAAATTTGAAAAGAAAATTAAGGTAATGACATCACAGATTTTTTTATTGTCATTTTTTTATAGTTAATTACAGGCATGGAGATGGAAGAGAAAAAGCAAGGAGTTGATGTGATGAGACCTGATTGGTCCAAATTCAGTCCTATGCTTTTATCTTTTCACATAGATAGACAGATAAAATGACATGAAATGACATGCTATGTTTGTCTCCTATCTCAAATTTAGGTCACACATGACTGAAAATGTAAGAGTAGAGGGAAAAAATATTATATGTTGATGGTCCTGGTGGAAATATGATTTCCCAAAAACCAGGCAGTAGAAGGTACGACGGCACGAAATCAGACGACATGTGAGGTCAAATTTCACATCTGATTAGATAACACAAAGCAACGTTTCTTAATTTGACCTACTTAATGTGTCTGGTACATACCAAGATGTACGTACTTGGTACACACCAAGAAAAGACAGTACATATAATATGTGCACATTTTCAGCATCATTTTCATCATTTTTCTGGTCATTCTGGTCATTTCTGGAGAAACTGTTTCATCTGCTCTGGGAGAAGAAATATTCTAAAGGCCTGTTGAACAAAATGTCACAGATGTTTTTCAGCTACTTCTTCTTTCAGTCTTGCTTTGACTATCTACTGAGACAGTCCTGAGACACACTGAAATGTTTAATATATGTAGCAGTATGATGCACAAACAGATGACCCCCCCCCCCCCCCCCCCCCGTCAAGGGAAGTTTTTCAGTAACAGATTTTTTTTAGAAATATATTTCTAAGAGTTGAAAGTCACTTCTTGGATAGTGAGCAACTGGAAGAGAAACCCCTGGTTTTATAGCAGCTTTTACAAGACAATGCAGTTTGATCCTTGCTAAAGACACAATAATAATGGTGTACAATAATAATGCTCCAAATCCAACAAATTGTGCCTTTATCCCTTTCATCCCTTTGAGCCTATAATCCAAGTGTGGATCATTAGGCTTTTGATTCCCAACTGGCCCAACTTATGATTCCCAATTGTTATAACTTTCTGCAGTTTAAACCCTGTGAACCAAGGACAGCTGAGTCATTTTTGATTCTGTGTGAAATGTACATTTTTATGTATTCTTTTCGCCTCTTGTATAGACTCCTGTTTGCAAAGTCAAGAAGCAGCACTCAGACTCATCATACCAAACGTTTATTTTAATATAGATTTGTTACCTATGTGTGCTAATGTCAAATAAAGCTATTATGCAGTTGTTTGTGTCCTTCTCTCTGCGCCGCTCACGCACAGGATTCTCCCTTCTTGCTGACATTTGTCATCACAACTGGAACATTGAAGTCTATCTTTGAAGCCAAAGCAGCAGGCACAGCCCCAGGGTGTGTGTGACAGAACCAGCAGATAGGAGATATGAATGGACAGGCATATGGTATTCTTTACCATATGTGCCTAAGCGTAAGTATGAAGACACACACTAGAGGTTTTAGTAATTTTATATATGTAATATTACAAATCTCTGGTCAGTCAGTCCTATTCATGACTCATATCTCTATATAGACACAGCTTGCTATCTGGTTCTTTGAACTCGAAGATAAGATTATCTTCATGATATCTATATAACGAGATTGGTATGTTGTCAGATTATAGACAGAACACGCACAAACATTAACACCTCTTCTCACGCAATACCTTCCCCTCACCACTGCAATGGAAGAATAATCGCATTCAACAGAAGGCCACAACAGTCTACTGTGGAAGTGCTGATTTTTATTTTACCATAACAAAGAGTCTGAAAACTGCTTTTTCTTTTTTCTTTTCTTTTTTTCCCAATTTGCAAACATGAAGCAAATAACTCCGGCAACCCATATCTTTTCAAATACAAAGCGTGTAATAAGCCAAAAAGGGCAGCTGAAATGCATATTACATATTGAAAAACATATGGTATCAGGAGACAGTTTAGCACAGGAAAGGATGCTACGAAACTGAATCTATAACACCTTCAGACAGGTTTCATATTTCCACTCACCCAGCCTGTGCAGATTTCATTTTCTGCATCCAGATTAGTTAAGAATGAATACCAAAACAAACACACACACACACGCGCACACACACACACACACACACACATCACCAAAACAATGAGAAATATAGATCCACAGACCACAGATCATGGCAGTCAAAAGTGCTTTCTTCTCTGTCCTTGCGATTGTTAGTCCTCTGTTGTCTGTACTACCTTTCAAGAGAATCTCACACACAAGCTCCACAGGATGAGCTGTGCAGAGGAAGGTCAACACAACAGAAATACTGGAAAGGAGAAAACAAGTAACACACCTTGATATAAAATACTTTCCGAAACATTATGCATAAGACAATCAGTTTTGACAGTATTTATTTAGCAGCGTTTTGTTGCAGATGATCGCGTCATAAGTGCAGTTCTTTCCTCATAAAACAAGTGCCACACCTTAATTGTACATATAATAAATCATGAATTTACATCCACGCTTGCTGGCTTACACCGCTTGGCTCCAGCTGTCAATCAGCAAAGTAGCAATAACAGCAGCATGTGTGTCCTTGAGAATGATACAATTGAGAGATCCACTCATAAAAATGTTGCTCTATACAGTGTCAAGACTCGGGACTTAGTCAAAAACTTTAACATTTTGGCACAAACACATCACATCATGTAGCTTGTTAATTACTGACCACAGAAAAATGGAATCATTATTATCTAGTATTTGTAGAAATCGATCATTGTATCATTATGTAAACTGATGAATCGTAACAGACCAAAAATTTTCATACAACATTTATAAATTTACCTGTTGTGGTATAAATATTCTTTTCTATTTAACAGTGAAGATCAAAGTAGGAGTTACAATACTTGTCGGTCAAGTGCATGCACTGTTACATGTACGAACATCAGCACTGTTCAATAATACTCCACATGTCGAGGTAACTGGATTCGAATGTAAATATATGTGAAAAAATTACACACTACAGTAGGTATTACACATCAGCACCACTGTGCATTATTGACATAGCCATTACCTTTGCTCCAAGAGCATCTCTAATGTACTGTAACATACTGTATGGTTGGCATAGAACAGGCTGAGATTTTATATGTCAATGTACACTTTATTTTATGTCTACATTCAAATGTAAGCAGTCATGTAAGAGGCTTACTTGGACAGAAATCTCTCCCACACTTCCATGCAAACCCTCAACTCTTAGCACTGCAAAGAGTTCCATTTACTCTAGTTTATTAAAGCAATGTGTCCACACCACACACGGACACTGCATATGCTACCTCAGTAACCAGTTTCTGTCTTAACTGCTGAAATCTTGTTTGTTGAACACTTGTTTCTTGAAATTTACTGAACAACCCAGTGGCACTTTTCTCACGATGGCTTCATTGAGTCAAAATTAAAAGAGCATTATGCTTGCCTCCTTGACAGTACTGGTGTTTTAGGGAAAGCTAGAAAAGCCTGTCATTTAGGAAAAGTGGGTGGAGCCAAAGCATTAGCAGCTAGTGGTTAAGGATAGCAGCTAATGGTTAATGGTTAAGCAGCAAATGGTTAAAGACAGCCACAGGTCACATTCACAAACATGTGCTTTCTAAACTATGACTGTTTGCTTGTTTGCATCGAGGGTGTAGGAACTAAGCAATGGGTAGTTGTGCACTGTTACACGACAGTACTTCACTTAAATTACTTCAAAGGTCCTACTGGTGGTGCTAGTGATAACCAGAAAAAGGCCTACAAGATTGTGTAGTTTCCAGGGTCTCTCCCAAGTGGGTAGAGTCCAGTCTGAAAACACCTACTGGATTATGATAATGAGGTAGTTATATACAATGAATGGTGTTGTCCTCCAGCAGCACATCCTTGTGTTTTTGAGAAAGTTGCTTTGGTGAGAGGCCTTGGAAGAATGCTGTTGTTCAGTACCTGAACAAAATCAAAAGAGCGTTTGTTCCCTTATTCTGAAGTCAGATGTGAATATTTTTATAGAAAACATTTTTATAGAAAAATACATACGATTTAAAACTGAGATTTCAGGGCCTTCAAACTCTCTTTGTTTGTTTCATTCATCTTAATATGCATTACATTCACAATGGACATTCAAACCAATTCAGGATGACAGATGCAGTTGAGCTTGAAATGTGTTTTCTTGGAAGCAATGTATGCTATTAAATCAAGGATTTCAGAAGCATGTTGTTGACTGTCCTTGAAATATAATACATAATTCTGGTGAAGTCACAGGCCCTTTTAAGTGGCTAACTAAATCTGGGAAACTTTTTCCAGGTCCTCCATGATCAGCTCTTGTTCTTTGATATCACTTCTACCTACCCGGAAGCCACCCTCCTTACACGAACACTTCCCATTCTCCATGACTTCTGTTTCCACTCTTGATCCTGACCTGTTGAGGGCTGCAGGTTCAGCCGGGAGCACAGGATGCCCTCGGATCCGATGGGAGTGGCTACGTTGACGCTCAATGTCAGTAGAACAAAGCTGAAACTTGAAAGCGGCTTCAAAGCCCCTGCGAAAGTTCTCGTTGAAGAAGCCGTAGATGATGGGGTTAACGCTGCTGTTGAAGAAGGCCAACCAGTGAGCCAATGGGTACACGTAGATGTTGATGACGCGGTACTGGTGCTCTGTCAGGCTGGCGTAGTCGCTCAGCATCATCAGTGTCCACAGAGGAAGCCAGGACAAGATGAAGAGCAGAGCCACAACCAGAAGCATCATTATCACCCGAGTCTTCTTCTTTGAAATGTTGTGACGGCCTTCCACGTTCAGCTTGGTGTTGCTTACGCCTTCCTCAGATGCAACGCCGCTACCCCTCATTAGCGGTATGGTGGTCTTGGAGAGGGTGAAGCCTATGCGGAGGTACATAATGACGATCAAGCTGAGAGGAGCAAGGTAGATGTTAGCAAAGAGGACAGTGGTGTAGACTTTCCGCATCTCCTGATTGGGCCAGTTTTCACGGCACCAGTAGAAGGGGCGGGTGTCACTGTTGCGGCCGAGGACAATTCGCACCCTCTGCTCCTTTGTGACCTGGAGCATGACTCCAGAGGGACACATGATGAACACAGCCAAGACCCAAATGACGACGATAATTAGCTTTGAGGTGGCGATGGTCAGTTTCTGCTTGAAAGGGTAGACGATGCAGCGGAACCTGACACAGGAAGAGGATTTGAAGAGACAGAGATAAAACGCACACAAACACAGCGTAACCAGAGGTGAAGACAATCCTCACCTGTCAACAGCTATTGCCACTAGAGTGAACACAGATGCGGACACAGAGATCCCCTGAACCATACCGCTGAGTTTACAAACTACGCTGCCAAACGGCCATCCTGCGAAAAAACAAAACAAAAAAAAGATGAGAAAATGTAAAAATTGTTCCTAGCGGGCAGATAGTTAGATCGTTAGAACTTCCACAGGAAAAGGTCAAACAACTAAACCTATGCACTGACCTGTAATGATGTTGTCCACCAGTGTGGTGGGCATGCAAAAAATGCCAACCAGCAAGTCGCTGATGGCGAGGTTGAGGATGAAGAGGTTGGTGACGGTGCGCATGTTCTTGCTGCGCAGCACGATGAAGCACACCACGCTGTTGCCCACCATGCACACCAGGAAGATGAGCAGGTAGGAGATGGTGAAGACCGCAGCCACCGAGGGTTTGTGGAGGTAGAAATCGACATAGGTGATATTCTGGTACATCAGAGGGTTTTCCTGCACTTTTGAAAAATTGGAGTGGTCCTCCAAGGTGGTGTTGAGGACAAGATTGGTGGTCATGTTGAGTTCTCACTGGAAGAGAGACGGCAGTTTATTAACTGGTGTTAAATTTCCACAATCACAGCAAACTTAAACAGCCACAAAACCAAACGTTGTTACGTGCTGTTTCTGTCATCCTCCCAGTGGGAGCTCAATTATGCACTGAAAAGATGAGAATCAACTGGTGATAACATGAAGCAGTAGAACCTTTGAGGAAATCAATAACCCTTTTCTTCTGTCTTTTTTATGGATAGATTGATTCAGTTAAAGGTATGCTATCACATACTCAAAACCAAGGGTTTCATCAATTGCCTTCTTTTGTTCTTGCTTTTTGACACTTTGTGATTTTAAACTACTTCAACTGTTCTTCATCTTTCTTTCTCAAATTATGTTCTGAACAATAAAGATTTTAGTTTTCATTTCCTGCAGCTCAGCATCCGCACAACAGGACTTCAGTCAAATCATTTTGCATTTCAAACAATTATGAGACAACTGCTTTCAGTGGTGTAAACAGTCCAAAGTAGGCCAGTTTACCCAGTGATGAATAGTTAATTGAGGGCATGTGATGAATCAATAATTAGTATTTTAATGAGTCATTGCATGTGGGGCAGTGGTGCTTATTTTATTTCCACAATTAATTGCCCATTTTAGACATTCTAACAGAGAATATATGAGCTGCACTGTTTGTTAGTTTCTTGCTCATATTATCATCAGGAAAAGACACAGAAAATCACTTCATGTTTGTCTTGTGACCAGGGGAGCTTTCAGAGAATTATTGAGTGTTTTCCGACTCATTTGTTTGAACTATACAACTCTTTCTTTTCTCTATTGTTCTCCTTGCATTTACATAGATGAGTGAACAGTTGCTGGAGCTCAATTCTGAAATGTTAATACATCTGGGACCAAAAATCAATGCCTGAAGATCTAAACTCTACATACTGAAAAATCAGGCTTCAAAGAAATAAACTGCATACATCACCCTCGACCCAGAATATTGTTCAATTCAGTTTCAGTGATCACTGAGGGACCAGCAGCTCATCCAAAAAGATTACAACTGTAACATCCGAAAAGTAGATTTGACACTACAGGCGCGATTCATCATCCTAGATGATGAAATGTAACCCCGGAGGTTAAAGTCTAAGAATCACCAAAACATTTCGAAATCGACATTTATTTTCTCACCACACAGGAAACAGTATTTGAGTTGTATTCTCTCCTCTCCACGATGGATCATGCACTTGACAGGAATTCCACTCTCAGGGCAAAAAAGTAAAATAACAAGCAGCGCGCCGTCCTCCCTCGCGCGAGGCTGTGCGTCTGCTCGGTCCACCTGCCAGGCACAGACTGCTGCGGTGCTCACAGATGACAGAGGGGGGATGAGAATCAACTGGGAGAGATGTGCTGGGCGGTGCAGGTGCTGGGAAGCACGCCTGTCACGGGGGCGTTGTGTGAATTGAATATATATAGCTCTCACCGCGCGGCGACACCTTGCCGACAAGAGGTAGAGGTTGGTCATTTGGACCGTGTTCAGAAGCCTGCTTTCTGTAAGGTGTGGAGGACTGTCACAGGTGCCCTTTGCTCCACGTTCCAGTGTAAGGCTCCAGCCGGGAGGAGTTGCACGGAGCTTCCAGTGAATCCAATTGAAATGAAATGCATTGATGCGACCGGATTTGCGCACATGGGATTTGTTGTTCTGCTGTTTTCTGTCTCACTCTGCACGTAAGGCATCCCAGAATACAACACGTGATGAACAGGCGTTTTAAATAAAGTTCAGTTTAATTGCACTAACCTGAGAGAGGGAAAAAAAGAGGGATGATGGGAGTGATGAAGGGTCAGCGGCAGAGATGAGATTTAATGAAGAGGCTTCATCTGATCAGTGCAGACCTCAGAGGTGAGAGCAAGAAAGGTGAGGAGTGATTTAAAAACTGGCAGAAACACCAGGCAGCAAGATGAGCTGTGCTGCGCGTGTTTTGGTGTGAAAGGCATTTGTGGGAAACACAAATGAAGGATTCTCATCGTCCTCATCATTGCGTGTTTAATGCCTGTAATCAGAATGAAATAATACGAAGCATTAATTGGTACTAATTACGCATTTTTGAACACACCCACATCTGCAAGGACGACAGACAAAACACTTCCCCTCTAATTTCAACTGATTACAGATTATTATTTTCTTCATTTCATTTTTGTTCATCAGGGACCAGAGTTCATTCTGTTGTTCGTGCTGCTGTGATCATATTGAGCCTTGGCGAAGAAACAAGTCTGTAGATTTCTGTCTATTCATTTCACACTTTTTTGACTCGACTCGCAGACAAATCAGTGCACACTAATAATTCAGACAAATGTTTATTTTTTGTTTTTGCCTTTTTGCCTCATGATGGCGCTAGATGAAAAGTCAGGGGGCCATCGAAGTTAGTGCAAAGTGCCCATCTCTCCCGTCTATCCCCAAGGACAATAGCAAATCAATATTTCTTACAGTGCTTTGCTCTGTGATTGCCTGTGCTCATGCCTTCCGGCTACGCTTCTGTTTCATTTTTTATAAAACTTCAGTTGAAGCGTGTCATGTGCAGCTCGTGTTTAGGCACAAGTGACATTTATGCGCAAGACAAAGATGTTAGGCCCGACTAAAAATGTAAATACCAAATAGCTAAAAGTGAAATGTGATATATTTGATACAACTGTTACATTTATTTAGTAACACTTATGAACTTCCTGAACTGTTAGAGTTACAGTTATATTGCCAAACTTTTGACTACATGACAAAAACGTTTGTTATATTTTTTCCTTTCCTTGGCAGAACAATCCTTTGGTTGCCTGCGGATGTGGCTTTTATATGTATATGTGTATATATATATATATATATATATATATATATATATATATATATATATATATATATATATATATATATATATATATATATATATATATATATATATATATATATATATATACACATATATATATATACACATATACATATATATATATATATATATATATATACACACACACATACACACACACACACACACACACACACACACACACACACACACACAAAAATGACTCAGATTCTTGGGACATGATCCAAAACTTTCATCATATTTTCCTGGCTCTCTAAAATGTTATCCAGGTAAAGGCAATGAATTTATACAATAATGATTAGACTCATTCAACACTTAGTGCTATTATCAGATTATGGTTTGATTAAGTGTCACTAATTAACTAGGAGGCAGCCTTTGTAGTTTACCCTAATTTGATTTATACAAATGTAACAGGAAGTATAACATTGCTGTGCTTGTGGACTTAAGAAGCAGACACAATGAGAATCTTCAATGAAAGAAATGCAGATTTGTCCTTCTTTTGCTCATTTTTCCCATTATTTAATAATCACTCCTCATCTTAGGAGTTCCCAGTGAGAACTCATTAAATCTGTTTTTCACACTGTACATTTTGCTCTGTTCTGACTGCAACATGCATGCATTCTGCAGCGGCCTGCTTTCCTTTTGTTGTAATTGTT
Source organism: Karalla daura (assembly GCA_029224185.1). Taxonomy (NCBI): domain Eukaryota; kingdom Metazoa; phylum Chordata; class Actinopteri; order Chaetodontiformes; family Leiognathidae; genus Karalla; species Karalla daura. The sequence goes on from CM055201.1 coordinate 5,053,617, forward strand.
AACTGTAATGACATTATAATTTCATGCTGCTCCCTTCCTCGTCAGATAAACCAGGTCACCAAGTGCAAAAACCCTTTCCCCGCTGTTGGAACAGGATTAAATCATTTAACAGACACACAGTATTTGAGTGTTAGAGGTGGACAGAAAGTGAATCTAATCTAAACCCAAGATTGTTTTCTTATTAACCAAGACGCTGAACATAAAATATTCATGGCAGATAAAAACCGTTCTGGTTAGAGGGAAAAAAAAGTCAACGTGTGCAACACCCACAGGGAGGACACACTGATGGCTCCTCAAGGCACACATATGACACAAGGACCAAAGCCTGGATACACAGTGAACCTTGGAGACCGTATCAGGGGAGAGATGTACAGGGTGTGTGGAGAGAGTGTGCACCCACACTTAATTAAGTTGAATTAAATGAGAGTTAAGGCTTTTAGAGGGAGAAGCTACCGAGCAGAATATTTCAATCTATTTCTATCTTGTCTCCCTCTGCCCAATCAATACTCTGTATTTCCCAGGTATTCAATCTCATTTGACCTTACTGAACTGCAGTGCTTTGACTAAAATGTAAAAATACTGTTTGACAGCATTTACATCATAAAGTATATAGCCCTGCCTGACCTCACGCAGTGCATGACTCCTGGCTGCAGGTTTCTCATTCACAGTAAAAGTAATTTGCCAGATTTGTTCACACGATTCTAACAATTTTAGTACAGTGGAAATATGAAGTAGAAATACCATAAATAACTAGGCTTAAACCGATTACCTCTTATTCTGCTGTTGTTTGTGTTCTAACGCTCTTGCACAGAAAATATTCTTCACAGGATGCAAAATGAGTATCACTGGGTTATTACTTTCTTCATTTAGAGGATAAATACTTTGATAGAGTAGACAAAACTTATTGCCATTTTTTGTGGGTTGCATTTTTGTAGAGTGTCTTCAAAAAGGTTGGAGGTGTTGCAAGAGCCAGGTAATGGGTTTCTTGTATTGCAGAAATGGAAAAAGAATATCATAATACTTTTCAGCACAATACAATTCAATGCACTACTATGAAGTGCTGCCTTCAGAAAACCCTGCTGAACGACCTTGCGGGTCTATTGTGTTGGATTGCATCAGGTTGTCTGAGTGCTGCCACTCTTTGGCTCGCTCAGATGTTGTCAAACACTGTAATAGCTGACGTCGTGGCAGCTGTTTTACGCAGAAAAGGTCAGACACGGGTTTCCTGCAGGGGCACTGCTGAATATGTGTGTGTGTTTCTGTTTTGAGGATTTTCTGCAGAGGTTGAGATTACACCAGGAGAACACCAAGATACGGAGCACCCAGTGCATCCCCACACCTTCACCTGTGACTTACCTACAGTAGTACACTCATGTCAGTCAGTCACGCAACTCTGTTCATATCAGTATTAATTGTAACATTTTATTCCCCTCTTGGCAACGACAAACGTAAATGAGCCAATTAGTTTCATTACAGCCGAGCAGAGTCCTGTGATCACAGGAACTGTGCCGCCTTCCCATCTTATCTGTGCTGCGAGACTGAGCAGAGGTGCGAGGACGAGGCGGCTGGCGGCTTAGCTCCTTCAACCCGAGTCATTCCGCTCAAAACACACAGGCACACGAGCACCCCATGTGCCTTCCACACCAGGCTCTTGCTGCCCGAACACTGTTGGTATGGCGCTTACAGGAATCTAAAATTAATTAACTCTAAGCTCGCGTGAAAGGGAATGCTCTTTAAAGCCCATTTTAATGATTTTTTTTTTTTTAAAGCCTGAAAACAAAAAGGTGTTTGGGCTTTTGAGTTAGTCACTCCAAACATATAGCATGGCCCATATAGGGTTATCATATGTGGTATCAATACATTTAAACATTCTTTAAAAACAACTCTTACACGCGTCTTTCCTGTTTTTTTGTTTATATGGTCTTGTACTAATTTGTTTTTGTCTCATCGTTTTCGTGTTTTACCATCTTTTCCACACTGTATTCCGTGAAGTGGTGATAAGGGAACTAATTAGTGCTTAGTCACTTAAAAAAGAAAGAAAAACAAAAACACTCATGACCATGGTTTTAAGAATCATTTGGACTGTTTTATTGCCGTCATTCAAAACACTGCTCTGTTTAAAAAAAATAACAGCTGTAACTGCTTCCTCCTGTACTAACCTGCGGTTAGAGGAGAAGATGCTTGTACAAAATTGGTGTCTGGGTGAGAACATGACAAACATATTACTGTAAGAGTGGAACTGGAGCCACAACGTCAAGAAAAGATAAACATACAGATCACAGAAAAAAAAGTGGAAGACAACTTCGCTTTTGATTTTTGGTTCAGAGTAACTTCAATGGTCATGTTGTGCACTTCACATCTTAATGCAAGCTGAGAAAGCGTCGATGAAAGCCCTTATTTGCACTATGACACAAACAGCACTGATTGTCTTTGTCCTCTTTTTCTCCAGAGGACTACATGTACATTTCAAATAACCAGAGGTATTACACTCAGAGATGCATTCATACTGGAAATCGACAGAATCGGCTTAAATTACAGTGTGTACTTCAATCGGAGGTCAGCAACAGAAATGTGATCATTAGAGTCATAATACAGGAGAATTTAAGACAACTTTCATCAAACTGCCACTACATAGACTTAAGATGCTGATGCACTGAAGATCTTCCCACGAAAATTATGATTATTAAAATAAAGCTGTTGCACTTTTACCCTGTATACTAAAGCGACAAAGCAGTAATTCTTCCAGGACTGGGAACAACATTGCATTGCCTCACAGTGATTATTGTTGTTGTTGTTGATTTGCATTTAAAAAAATACACATTACATAATTTACAAAAATAAAAGATCAAAAATTTCTCATTTCCTTAAAAGCTTTTAAATATACAATCACATTTTAAAAGGAACAATCTAGTCAAATAGGCTTTTGGGGTTCACAGTTAAGTGTATGAGAAACTGCATTCATTTCACTTTGGTACACGACACAAAAAGGTGTTTTATTGCTAGACGATGGAAATAGTTTTTATTTTCCTTGCATATGTCAAGATAGTTTTTAAAAATGTTCCTTTTGGGACAAACTTAAAAACAATTTGGTGGATTTACCCTTTAAAACACAGCAAAAACATGATCCATAGTTTCATAGACAAACAAGAAAAACAAAAATCTTATAATCTAAAAATGTCATGGGACAAAGAGGAAGTCAAAATCAAGATTTGGAGTTCTTGTGCAGTGCCAGTTGGGAAAACGGAAGTAAATCAGTGTTTGAATCACATACAATTGCACAACAGATGGTTTCATTATATAATGCCTGGCACCTGCAGAAAAAAGAGGTAGAGCTACATACAGGTATAACACAACTTTAACTCCCTCAGACAGGGATATGTAGACAGTGAGTGGATGCAGACCACTGGTGCAAGTCCCTCAAATTTGCACAAAAGGGGAGGTCAAATGATTCTTGAGACTCAAACAGCAAATTAATTTTGCCTGAGTTTAAATAGAATAAATATAGGTAAAGGAAAAAAAAAACAAATACACATTACACAAACGATTTTGCTCCTCACCATTCTGAGACTACTCCACATTATTTCTGGATGTGTTTTGAGAATGTGCAATCCATGACGGATGCTTGATAAATAACCAACATGCCCATGAATAGAATATGACTGTGCTCACAGGATCTTTTGTTCACTAAAAATAAACAGATTTATCATGCGAGTCACCTTCAGATGTAGTACCTCCAGTCGACCTTAATCTCAGGTGTCCAGCAGTTGGGACTTAAACTCTACACATCATATTTAGAAGAATGATTAGAAAACAAAGCAGCGCCCTCAGTGGAGCAATGGTGGAGCGGAGTGATGCTATATATTTTTTTTAAAAAGTGGAGAAGTCCTACTGATTTGCATAGTGAAATATAAAGTGATCTCAACAGTTTACAAACTGATTGGACGTGGATGTCTTTCATCATATAAAAAGATCTTTCGTCGCATGCTTGTTCATTAGGTATTAATGTGCCATAAAAAACTGCATAGAGATGACTTGAATAGCCCTTTGTTTTCTGCAAGAATGCATACAGATGAAGGAGACTCAAACATAGCCCTGGTTAAAACTCAGTACCACCAAACTGTGATTTTAAGACAAAAGCTTCCAGACATTCTGGTTTAAAATCTGCACATGAAGAATACCAAAAGTACCGTAGAGGAAGCAACGCTACGGTATGAAAAGTGGATGTTTATGTTTGCCATGTTGTGCCTGTTCTCCTTCCTTTTTGGATAATTCAGTCACAGATCGCTTTCAGAGCCCTTCCTCCGAAAGAAACCGTTCTCCCCATTGTCCCTGTCTATTCGTATCTGAGGCAAACCCTTGGCGTAACCACCTTTCTCAAGTCTGGAAGAAGGAGAGATACAGACCGATGTAAATATGTTGTACACAATCTACACCAGACTCTATGGAAGGCTGTGCTCGCAAATGCCTGGTGGTACTCACTTACTCGGCCACCGTTGGAGACGCAAAGTATTGCTCAGCACGGTGTATGCGTGTTAAGGAAAGTCTGGGATGCATCTCCTGGGTTGGAAAAAGAAAAGGAAATGAAAAACAATGACAAAAATATATTGTACAAACACATGACATTTCTTTTGTGGCGAGAAAGCAGGCCCCACAAAGCTGCTTATTGGGTTTAAACTGGCAGTTAGAAAAGCAAAAGAAGAGAAGCGAGAAAAGTATCGATCTTTCGAAGTATCAAAGGCGTGAAATTTGTGAGTATAGGAAGGCCAGTATAATAGGAGGATCTATGAAGCATTCAGATGAAATGTTAAAGCTCTGGCAAAGAAGCAGACCCTTGCTCGTACTCACTATCCAAAGACTTTTCCCCCAACATGGGCTCCTGCTCCATCATATCCATTGAGATTTTTATTGTAGGGACATTTTCATGGTAGGGGTAGTCAGACTGTGGGTGGAGGGAGGGAGAACATCAACACTTGAGGACTTAAAAGGATCTACAGGAAGCTATAGACCATCACAACACCATCACAGTAGCTTTATAGTTTAGCTATAGCTTTACAGTAGCTGTCTGGATGAAAGAATACTTACAAATTCCATTTCACTGTCAATGCTTCCCTTCTTCTTGCCTTTCTTCTTCTTCTCATCCTCTTTCTTCTTCTTGTCTTTCTCTGGAATGACATCGTCCAGGTAGCTGAGGTCATGCTGGGAGAACACGTAGTCCATCGCCTTACGAACGGCAACCAGTGCCAAGATCTATAGAGGGAAAACAAAGCGTGATAAGCCTTCATGCTCATTGGAGCTTAGAGGATTTTATGTTCGGCTGCATCACAGACAGCAGGGCATTACCCACCATGACAGGGAAGATGATGGCAGCAACTGTGGACTTGAGGATCCAGAGCAGGGCTAGGCACAGGCCCTGGATGAAGGTGAAGAGGTGGATGCGTCTCTGAGGGACGTGCCGCAGGTAGATCAGGTCCGGCTGGTGCTTCGCTGGCATTAAGAGGAGCTGCAGGCGGTCCATGAACTGACAAGCAAGCACAAAGAGATTAAACCTGCTGCAGACAGAAACGTAGCGATATTCATGGCCTGCACTAGACCATGTGGTTAAGGAAAAAGCATCAGTTATTGTCATTATAATGAAACCATTATGGTTGTTACTGCAACAGAGAAGTACACAGGCACTTTTGGTGTGTTAGCTACAGCGCGAGCATGACTTTAAGACATCCCAGTGCCTTAGGCTAATCGGCTTCACCGCCAAAAATTACGAATGTACCCCTTACTTGGTCAAAATTGTTCTTTTTATATCATTCAGAGGTTTTGCTGGCATGTTGTGTCATAGCGTTCAGCTAAACCCCAGTAGCTTTGTTTACACATTGTAACCTAGCATCCAGCTAGCCCCCGGAAGCTTTGCTTGCATGTTGTCATGGCACGTAGCTTGGCTTTGCTCACATTTTTATCTTTTTTTTCACCATTTTTTGTTGCCGTTTTCTGCTGTCGCTGCCGAAAATAATATTTGGCAATATTCACCCCGCTTCAGCCCCCACACGTTGTGAAATGTAAAAAAAAAAAAAAAAAAAAAAAAAGCAGTTTATGAAAATAATTACATAAAGTTGGTAAACTTGTGAAAAATAATGTAATGTAAAAATGCAGCAAGAAGGTTGCCCCTAGGTGTGTGCGTGTGCGAAACAGTGCCTGCTGTATGTCAAACTCACCTGGACACCATTGAGTGAGGCCACACCCATGTACAGAAACACGCCGTAGAGCACAGGCATAGGAATGAACTAGAAATGCACACAGAGCACATGAAAGACTTATTAATTTGATGTATCACTGGCTGTGATGATTTCTAACCAGATTAAATTACTTCTAAAACGAGACCTCTTCAAACAGGGAAGTTCGAAGCTCACTCAGAACAGGTAAGGAGCCCAGTTATATTTAGCATTACTCCCTGATTTAAAAATAACCCCAAGCAGCTTTTCTGGGAATGTTTTTTTTCCACAGGCACCTCGGTGTGAACAGGGACTTGGCCGCCAGCAGCACTGGCTTGGCAAACATTTGCTCAGTTTGAAGGACGAGAAGAAAAGCCACAGCAATCTGTCAAGTCTGCGCAGAAATTTTCAACCTCAAGAAGTGAGGTTGTGATCGAGCCAGATGGTTGAAATGGAAGAAATGGCATAAGCTGGTCGCAGTAAACATTCGGCAGCTTTCATGTGTTCACCCAGGACACTGAGAAGAAAACTGTGTTCGTAAGACTAAAAGTGCAGTATCCTAAATTTCCACAGGGAGGGGCAGCAGCGCTAGCAATCTCCACTCAGTGACTTCAGGTTTTTTGGTTTGGCAGCTGAATGTGGGAATGGAAACTTGAGAAGGCACTCGGCTGCACATGGTGCTTAAGTCTGATGAGCATGCTTATTTCACATCGTATTACTTTGAGTATGCCAGCTCCTAATTAGATAGATAAAAGATTTGAAATTATTCTGAATTAAAGAGGGTCGACAGGAGTTTGTCCTAAAAGAGTTAGACAGTAATCCACATTTCCATGAAAGAATTAAGGAGATTGAGCCCCACCTTCAGGATGGGGGCCATGAAGACGGAGAGTCCCGTCAGGATGAACACAAAGATACCGGTGACTCTTTGCTCCCTGGATTGGTGGAAAAAGAGATAAAACACTGATGAATAACTCTCGGAAGCATCGTAGGATTAGTTACAGCTTTAGACAGTGTAAATCTCATTTTATGCAGAAACGTTTAAGAACTATTCTCATCCTGGTCTACCACACAGAGGAAATCACACTATGACATCATATTTGCAAGTCTGCAGTCCTGGAAAACAGCCATGGTAAACAAAGGACACTTTTAATGACATTTTCCAGTAGAGATGATATCTCCTAAGTAAAACTGGTACACAGGCTCATATGTGGGTGTGTATTTACAGCTCTGCATAGATTCCCCTTTGTTTGTGCTCTGAATTTCTCCCGCCTGATTGCTTATATCTTGACTTTCTCTGCCTGCTGAAAAATGACTCCATCTCTCACAAACAAACAAAAAATGTCTGCAGCGACCAATCGTGGTTTATGGTTAGAGCAGAGCAAATTATTTCTTTTGCCTGCAGTTTTAGAGTGATTCTGAAGTCTACGTTTGCCTGCTGACACCATTATTTACACCTGGGAACTCAAAGTTAAGGTAATTAAATTACCACAACTTTCAAAGCGGACTATTTTCTCAGAGTAGAGAAAAGAAATAGTCACTTAAAACAATTAAGCCGTGGCGCTCCCTCACCTCACACCCAGGAATTTGGGCGCCTCCCCGGGGGCTGACGTCTGGGTCTCCATCTTCAGGGAGTCGATGTGAGCAATGGAGATGACAGTGGCGGCCACGTACCACGGAAGGCCCATGAAAGAGCAGATCATCATGAGGATGGCCACCCAGAACAGGTCCAAGTGGTAGCCCGCTCCTTTCTGAGAGACACCAGGGAAGAGGAATGAAACCACAAAGAGGGAGATTCTCGTTGTGAAAGTTTGCACAAGAGAGTTTCAACTCAAAACTATCTTGAGATCTTGGGGGCATGCACTCAACTGTAAATCAACTGTAGATGGAGCCAAAGCCGCCACAGAGGACAATGAGATCATGTCCTCAACAGTGTGGTTTCAGGAAATGTGGGCGTTCAATGATCGTTATCACTATCGGTAAACACTCCATATTACAAACAAATGTCATACAGCTTTATTCATCAAATATAAGTGGTTCAGACTGAATAATGTGGGATTATGCAATTCTGCTCCACTTAAAAAGGCATCATTTAGACACGCATGCACGCAGATATTGTTCAGTTGATGTTAATTGTTTGATCTTTTGGTTTGTGGCCACGTTCTTTTGTTATTTTGCAGATTTATCCTTGAATTTATTCATTCATTTATACCACACTGAAGTCTTAGGGAGAATAAAACTTTTGAGGTGGAACACAAACCTTGAGCTTGTGCTCCTTCCTGTTGACAATCACAGCGGTGATCTGCTGGTCCATAAATATCAGAATGGTCACCAGCAGAGCAGGGAGTGCGGCTGCCAGGTACACCCACCAGGGGTTCTGCCCGAAAGGAGGAACAATCCAGCCCCTATTTGGACTGGTCGGCTGGAGACAGAATAAGAAGTCTGTTTGAGAGACCTGGACCCAATCACATGGGACACCTGAGGATTTATTACTGCATGGACACAGACCAGATCTTGGACATGGATAACATCACTAATAGCACATTCAAGAATATCAGTGGTTACTCTATCAAATGTCTTAACACTGAACAGAGTTTGAAACTGCTTCATGACAGAAATCTGAGATTTAGGATCCCAGTCACATAATGGCAGCTCTGTGCCTGCAACTATAAGATCCTTTGTGTTCTCACAGCGTCTATAATCAAGTCGTTATTTGATGCAGTTACCTGCTCCTCTACCCTATCATTCCCTTCCTCCACGTCAAGGTGTGGAACGTCTCAATACCAGCAGAGGAACATTGGAGGGTTTCAGTTTCTAAGACTAACCAGCGCAGTTTCAGGTAAAATGGATCGCTTACTTTAAAATCAACAAAGGAAGCATTATAAGGCAAATTCCGGCTTTCTGTCAGAAATGTGGATTATTGTCAGTGTAATCAGAGGAAGCTGCACCTGGCTGGTCAATGTCCCTCAGGTAAAAGCTCCTCAGCGTAGCAGTTTCAAACACACCATGAAATTGCAGGGTTTTTCTTTCAATACAAATGCACATCCGGATCGTAGGTACCTTGAATTCGCTTGGCACTATGAGTTTTGGGGTGTTCACGCCAATGAAGGCGTCCACACCGCAGAAGAGCAGGATGGTCAAGATGATTGCAAAGTCACTGATGAGCTTCCTCACCTAGGGGGAGAAAACATTTGAAGCAGGTTTGACTTCCTCAAACAACTGGCTCCTGCAACACTTTTCATATACATTTCATATACAAGGCTGTTGAGCTGTATTTTACTGCAGATTATCACTGGCCCTGCATGCGCTTTTGTGTCGGTGCAGCCTAATGATACGATAGTTACGCTAACTAACCCTCAAGAGGTTTTAGCACAATCTTCACACGTGGTTTTTATGAGCTGTGCAATCAGCATAGCTCTGGGGGTGCTAGTGTTGGCCTTCCACACCCAGACCAAAGAAACTCAACAAATGCTGGCTGCATTGTTGTGAAAGTTGGTTCACACATTCTTGATTTCTTAAGGATTTGTTTAGTTTTCAACACGAGGGCAAAATTCTAATTTGTCTTGTATTGGTTAGTTTGCGGATACCATAAGATGGTGACCAACTTCATGGATTGGTCATTTGACTACATCTTTTGAATCACTCACTGTGGTGGGGAAGAAGCGGCTCGTCTTGAACTGCTTCAGAGCCATAGAGCAGGCGTACGTCCCAAAGAACAAGATGAAGGACATCAGGGTGATGTCAGGCACGTAGTTACAGGCCTCCCCAACCAGCTGCCCTCCATACTTCACACAGTCCTGCCTGGTGGCGTTCCATAGCTGCGGGGCAACAAGGACAAAAACAGGACACTTTAATCAACAAGTGGCAAAAAAAAAAACTGTCAATTTCATCACGGCTTTGAATTAGCACAGGGTCACAAAAACAAGAACAGCACATACCAGCTCAGAACTGTTTGTCCAGGCAGAGAGATTCTCGAGTCCAGAGGAGTTGCCTAGAGGAGAGAAACCATTATATCTAATCACTAAAACAGGAATTGAGGGCAGGATCACATTTGGTGTTTCAGATCTGTTTCAATGTCTTTCTGGGTAGCGCTGATTGCACTGTTAAGAGAGTCAACAGTGGTATCTCCAAGCTGATACATACTAGCATCATTTTCCATGCAAACATGGAAAAAATAAGCTGCAGGATTTGTTTAATAAACAACAGTAGCCTCACTGGAAAATGGGACAAAACCAAATCTGACTGTCAGGCTCTGGGAGATAAAAAGATTCTGATGCACAAATTGTGGTGTCAAAGATAAGATGTTTAGATTTGTTTCCACGTACCAGGGATGCAGCGGCAGTCATACTGAGTGACCAGGTCGGGATTGTAATGGGAGTTGATAGGGTTGTGGTGACCCAGCTTTATCATCTTCTTGAACGCGTCATAGATGAAGATGAAGCTGATGAGCGCAGAGAAGCCTTCCTCTGTGAAGCGCGTGAAGTACTGCACCAGGAAGCTGGCATCTGTGGCGACCAGCACCAGACAGAACAGACCCGACCAGAGGCCGATCCACAGCCGGAACTCGAGGTAGTCGAAACCGTTGTCTCTGCAGAGGAAGAGGGCCGGATCATTTAGTTCCCTTTGCATTTGGACAGGGTCAGTGAGATAACATTAGATATGATAAACTTCTATTAGTCCAACGCTGGGGGAAAAGTTCTTTGTAGCAATAGCAAAGGCAGCAGAACATATTAAAGACTCTAGATGTGGTATAAAAATTAAGTTAAAAAACAAAAGCTGAAATATACAATAGAGGTACACTGAAATATAATTAATATTGTTGTGCATATAACTAGTATTGTGACCTGTATTACACTAGTACATTAAGTCACACTCTTGAGCCCGATGAAATGAAGAAATAGTCTTTTTGAAGTGCTAACAACCGGAGATGTATACGCAAACCGCACACGGTAAATATCCCCTGCACTGACAAACAGCAGCTGTCATGTTAAACTTGACGCATGGAAACATTTGCAGGACAGAGACGCCACAACATTCTTCTTCCCTCACTGTGTAAAATTAAATGAGGGTGAATTATTGATGACGGAACATCATCAGCATAGTGTTTGGTAATGCAAGAAGAGTCTCTCGGAGAGAGAGGAGGACGGAGGGGGGTGAAGTCAGCATTTAACAACAGTTAAAAGGCGCGGGTGTTAATGTGATATGACACATGAGGAGCTGCAGGACAGGCCAAGTGGGAACGCATTAATTGATGATAATAATTCATAATAATCATAACAAAAAAGCTTGGGAGGAAGTCTTTTGTTGAATGGACTTTGTTACACTACAATGGCGTGTGTGTTTGTCACATAGGAAATTAACATCCAGCTGGCAACTGTACCTGTCCCACAAACACTTCCTGGCAGTCACTGTTAAAATAAACAGCTCTTCAGGCAGCACTGCCAGCCTGCTACAAGCCTGACTTGTGTTCATTTTGTTTTTTTTTTATTTTTTATTTCCATTATATTTATATGGAGATCATCTCTGTAAACACACCGATCTGTCCATCAGTCATCCAGGGACAGAGGTCTATAAATAACCCCCCGCTTGCCGTTTCTAAACTCGGCTTGAGCCAGACTAAAGCTGCCGGGCGGCGGTGGGTGTGACGGCTCACCTGCTGAAGTTGAACAGGAGCCTTTCGAAGACGAGCACAGGGCCCGTGCTGCTGAGGATGGTGAGGGGCTGACCAGCCAGCAGGCAGAAGACGACGCCCGTCAGGGCCGTACCCACGAAACTTTCCAGCACGCCCTGCAACACGGTGGGTGGTGGAGGGAAACAAACAGACACACATTACACACTGCTCCAGGAGCAGGTCAGGCAGGGAATTCAGAAGCCAAGCTGGGCTCTGAGAAAACAGTCAACAGACTCATGCTTTCATTATTATTATTTGTAAAAGGAGGACATTTTCAGCGACTCGTTCCACACCTCCAAACACTTACACCACAATTCCACTCAGTCAGCTAGAAAAAATAAAAAGTCCCCCCCCCCCCCCCCCCCCCCATCACTACACACAAAACTACAGGGCCGGATCATCGGGACAGGCCTCTTCATTTCCTGTCTGCAGTTCAGAATTCTCACAGAGGATGGAGATAGTAATAGAGATGGATACCAAGACTGATATAGAAATACACACTAGTAGATAAATACATAGGCTCGCTCACTCAAGAAAACTCAGGGATAGCACAAGGCATAGGAGGAAAAAAAAATTTGTAGTTTGTAGTTCTTGTAAATAGAAAGCCTTTTTAGTTGCACAATTTGTGACAAACTAGGAGAGATCGCTAGGAGAGGGGATGACGGCAGGGATTTCCTCTGCACTGGTTGGGATGGTGTTAATGGTGGGGGTGGAGGGTGGGTGTCATTGCAAGCTCACAGCCATGACGAAGCTGCGATGGCAGAGTAATCTGGATCTGTGGTTATTTACAGCCTGGGTAAATCCCTGTGGTGGCCGCTCTGCAGACCTGCGAGGTTGCAGCAGAGGCCGAGGCAAAGCGCTGCAGTGAGTCACTCACTCACTCACACACACACACACACACAAACACACTCATTCACAGATGCAGCAGTGTATGCGCACAATTGCAGCACTTTTCCCATCATTGCCCGGTCAACAGCAGGTAGAACAGATGGATACAGTATGAGCCTCTGAGCTCCAAATTAGCATGGCTTATAAGCTGAGGGAAGCCTTTTTGCTGTCCATTAGTTTCTAATTACATCATTAGCGTGACAGAGGTAAAAATGACCTCTGGAAACAAATTCACACTAGAAACTCTTTTTTTTCTGGAAAAATTATGACATGCAACAGATGGTTTCATTTTGACTTAATACATCATCAAAGTGGATGTTTCTACATCTAGGTCCTCCACCTCTGCCTCTTTGACACGAGGCTGAGTTTGCTCATCGGGAGTAAAGAATTCTCAGAGAAAGCAGTTATATAACGTCTCCTGTTGCCCCGGAGGAACATTTTTTTAGAGGCGAAAAAAAGAAAATGCTTGATGATGTAATCAGGTTTACCTTGGTTTCAGATTGTGGAACTGAAACGTGTCTAACTTGGGATGTGATACTTGGGACATAAGAAGTGGAAAAAGCACAGCAATGAACTTCCTTGACAACTAGAACTCTGACTCCCCAGAAAAGTGACGCAAGCTATACCTGATTTTGCTTCTACATTATTTGACCATCCTTACATCCATATCCAAAACAGCCTTGGGATACAACTCTACACTAATCTAGATCAAGTTTATTGGCTGTTTTAGTGCCACTTATGTCAGGGTGGGTTATAAGCATGGAGGGGTTTACCTGCATGCTGTCTGTGGCGTCGCCAAGCAGGCCTCCGAACGTGATAGCGTTGGTGACCGTGCCCAGATAGATGAACAGGATGGTCGACAGAGACTGGATGTGGAGCGCATCGTAGAAATCGCTGGCGAAAAAGGGCAGCTTCCGCTTGACGTCGAGGATGAGGCCTCCACAGAACCTTTGAGGAGTTAGCGTGAGATGGAAAAAGTTGTGAATTCCTACTTTCTGATGCGCACCCTCCCCTTCCATCTATGGAGAAGTTATGGCTCTTTTCATAAGGTTAATAAACATTTCAAACTCTCTCTACAAACTAATATAGAAGAAAGTGGCCCTGGTTACTTTCTGGTGCACTGCAGCTCCTCTCCAACCTCGTGGCCCCCTCCTCCTCCATGTCCGGCATCGTGGGGAGTGTCGCCATTCATCTGCGGTTGCTCCAACCCGGCGTACATGTTCTTCCTTCAGAGACAAACAGTGGCGTTAAACAAGCCGTCACCTGCACAAGTTGGACAGCTCTGCATTCTCACCGAGCACACAGCAAAAGTCGAATTCCCTGAAGCTGTAAAACAAACTGGTATGACCAGTTTACTATTGCATCGATTTTGAATTTTTGTCTCTTTAACATATAAAACAAATAGTGCACGTCACGAACGCGACATTCAATCGATCCTGACGTAAAAACACACCCATGCTTGTAATTTCGTACACTCAAGGATTTTGTTGCAGGCCGAGTTGTTTGTGCAAGCTGCTCAGTGTTTAAAGTGCATAATAATAAATGAATAATGAATGACTTTCTGACGCCACTGAGTTTATGTTCTGAGGGCTTGAAACTTCATGAGGAGCCGACCCACTACAAAATGTTAACACACAGGGCAATGTTAACACACTCAAGGCAACACAAACTCCTGTTGTGAGGAATGTTTGTTTACACGACTCTCCGGAGATTTGTGACAGCTTTAAGCGTGGTGATTTAATTGACTGGGATTAGGTCTTGCGGATTACAGCGGACCTCTTGTCCGAGGAGGGCAGCGACTTGGGCGGCTCTATCCGGATGTCGGGGTCCCACTCGCCGGGCGGCAGGACGATGACCTCATCCAGGAACTCCTCGATGCCGGCCAGCAGGTCCTGCCTGTCCTTCGCCTTGTATGCAATATCGTGGAACACCTGCCGGAAAAACACACATGAGCAATCCCACCATCAGTGAAAACGCAAAAAAAGAACCCAGCCTGCCTCGCTTGTTTGCTGGGACACAGCATTGCATGTCCCTGACATACAAAATAACAGCAAACACCACAATACCAATATTTTCCCAGCTCTGTCACAATCTACACAAATAGCGAGCCCTTATCGGGACCTCAGGGTCAAACAGGTAAGAGTTTGGCTTGGTTTCCGCGGCAGAGCAAAGAGGTTAAAGTTTAAACTGAGGAAATCCTGGAAAAACACTCGCTATCCTGCCACGCTGACATGCAAGATACACTGGGAAATGCTGAGAGTCTGTGGGAATTTTTCTCAGAGGGTTAGGAACGTTACGAGCCCCGCTGCCGGCATTCCAGGCAACACGCGGAGGTCAGAGCAGGACGGGTGTAGAGACGCGAAGCAGATGGCGTGGCGAGGATTTCAACGGAGAAAAAATTATTCAAAAACGTGCGTGGAGTGCGAGCTAGGTGCATTGCATTTATTTTTCCTGAACTCGTGCATCTCCCACAACTACAACACGCAGCTTAGTAATTAAGCCTCAAGTTGGCCGGTGGCTACGAGGATTGGCCTGGCAAACTGCTGCGATGATTAATACAGCAATATCCAGAGAGCTGAGAGATTTGGCAAGAGAACAAGCGCTGCAAGTGCTGGAAGTGATGTGATAAATACACAAGGAAAAGGGGAATCAATACAGATCAATATTGCTGTCATGGCATATGGCTGTGCAAGACTTTTTTAGGGGGGAAAAATGTTCTTTTACATGTTCATTCCTCTGGGTGAAAAGTCTTGGCATTTGCCAGAAGAAATCAGGTGATACATCACTGCAAGGGAGATCAGATACCTCACTCCAAAGGAACTCAGGTTCACTTTGATCAAGGTGTATTTGAGTTAATTGCATCTTGAGGAAGATGAGGTATTTTGTGCCGGAGCAATGCCTCAACTAATTGTGCAAAGCTCACAGACTCAAGGAACAAAATCCCACATTTAAGAGAGACACGGCCAGCCAGCAAGATTAGGATAATCCCTGAATGCGCAGCAATAGTGACGTACCTCATCTGACATCAGGGTGGCGATGGCTCTTCCAATTTCACGATAGGACTTCACTTTCCCTTTAGGTCCCAGCAACACAAAGAGAAATCTATGGAACAAGTAAAAATGAGCGTCGCCACCACACCCATCAGATCTGACATGTTTCGTCGAGGATGTGGCATCTACTCTACCTTGTAGGCACGGGGACCTCGGTCAGAGCCCCAAGCATGACCGCCTGTTGCAGACGGACAAATGCCACAAAGGGGGCGTCCAGGAAGTCCACCTCCCCAACCAGCACGTTGGACGCCTCGGCATCGCGGGGCAACTTTTTCATGAACTTGTTCTTCAGCTGTTTGGGGACACAGGGGAAAAAAAATGAAATCATCATGACATAAGTGTAATTTACGAGTTGATTAGAGGGGATCTAGAATATATTTATGGAGGATTTATCCTGGTTCTCCAGGGCCAACAGAGAAGCTACCATTGGAAACGCCTCAGATGCAGTTTTATGAGGCTTTAAGCAATCAGATTTTTTTAAGTTGTGTGTCTTACAATTGACAGGATTGATCACAATGCTTTATGCTCCTTTCTAAAAGTTTAGCAAAATCAGCGTGAACTAAGTGGTAACTGGATCATTTTATGCCACATTCTGTCTGTTCAGTTTCACCTGTCTTTTTAATATACGGATCTGCATGTGACTGATATGTGGCAATGCTTTTTGGACCTGCTGTACTTCAACAAAACCAAGGTAAAACCTTTTCTTTTTCCTTGCAAAGTCCCCCCTGATATGAAAGCAGTGATTAATATGTACCAGCGGAGACCGACGTGGTGTCTATAAACACATGAGAACAAGCAGTGCCCACCCCTTCCTTCAATTATGCACCAAGCTTGACTTTATGCCACCTCATAACACGCTTAAGTGCAGCAGACGAAACTGAAGCCGCAGCCTTGCACCGGTCCCACGCAAAGTGCACCGTGTTCATTTTGGATATAGCAAAGTGAGGGGGAGAAAAAAAGCATGAGTAAAGGCTCACTCACAGGGAGATAATTAACTAAAGTTCTATGTCAGAGGGCAGATTTAGTACAAATCTGTGCTTTCATTAACTGTTCCAGGACAGTAATCCTGCTTGTTGCAGGTTAACTGTGACTTGTTATCTGCATGTGGTGTGTAGCTCCTCGATCATGAGTCGTGACAGGGAGAGAAACTGTGTGTGCATGGGCGCGTGCGTTTGTGTGTGTGTGCATGACAGAAACTCAACAAAGACGGGAAACAGTGAGCTTTTGTTGCTCAGCCAGTGAGTGAGAGGGGGAGAGTGAGAGCGAGCGAGCTGCAGGGGTCTTATCTATCAGTGTGTGAGGCTCATGCACACACACAGCCCAACACATGACCCTGCATAGAGCTGCTTTGTGAATGGAGACCTAAACAGGCCCTCTATTGGGCTGCCGCTGCAAAACAGACTGCACGCCTTCCTGCTTTTATTGTGCGAGGCACTTTGTGCTATATTTGAATGCGTGAAAAGCGCTAAATAAATGAAGTCCAATTAATTGATAGATTCAAGCATGTTACCTGATCCTTCTCCGGCTTGTCTGAGAAGTCGCTCAGGCTGTTGGAGGTGAGGGTTCGATGGGTGGTGGTTGGGCTACCTGCAGGGAGATGGGACAAATTTTGCTGCCTTTGCTGCTTTTCAGTTATAGTTGCATACAACCTAAAAAGTGATACATTTGTCCTTTTGAGGTAAGTACACTGCAAGAACATGAAGCGCATGTTTTTTTTTTACCTCATTAAGCACTACATGTAAGCTTTTCAAGCTAGCACATTTCAGAAATAAAATCACTTTATATTGCACTCGCACTAAACCATATATATCAAGATATATTAAGAACACCGAAGACCTTAAACCAAGTCTCCAGCAGAGTGGAAACAGAGCCCAGGACTGTGGGTCTGCACATGCATGCATAGAACAGCGAAGTAGCAAAACTTGCTTGTTAGCCAAGTTCAAACAGAGGAGTGGCTCAGTTGCCAAGTTTCAAACTGCCGTTTTCTTTGACGATTGCAAGAACAGAAAGGCGACATAGTAGAGAGCAAGGAGAAAGCCGGAGGATTCAGGACCCTGCTACATGAAGCAAATCCCACCCAAGCTCTCAGAGTATTGCTAGATTCATTCATGCTGCATCAGCGGAAACGTGCTAAACCTATGACAGTGAAACCAGCGACGTAAACTTTGGAACAGACTGTGATACGCTCCATTTACTCATCTGCTGTGCAGAGCTGATTTCTAGTTAAATCACAGTGTGAGTTAAAGGGGACGTAGAATGCTTGAATGGAGAGTTTATCTCATACTCTGGTGCTGCCATAGAATCTGGTCTCATCACAAATGCCATTTCACAGTTCCCTTTCACTATCTTAATTTTGGCGCCCTTTTTAATGCTTATCTGGTAACCGTCTGACCATCTTGCAATCTTCAATATCTGAAATGCACTGTATGTGCAAATAAGGATGTGATGCTTTAGGACTTGTAGGAACTATTGATACTCAGCGAAGACAAGGTCACCTGTTATATATAAACCCGCTTTCTCACTTCAGTTTTAAGCACCAACTACATACACACTCTGTTTTCTGGTCCAACGGACAGCTGCATTTTACATTTGTGATTCTCTCTCTCTCTCTCTCTCTCTCTCAGCAGCCATGACCTCACTTACAGAGGTATCCCATGCTGGAGCTCCTCAGGACCTCACATGGTTCCTCTGAGTCTTGTGGGGTTAAACAAGGCACAGGGTGCTCAATGGGGCTGCGTGCTATAAACATCCCAGATGCAGGAGGTCAGAGGCAGAGCAGACCCAAAGAGAGGGGAAAAGAAAGGGGGGAAAAACAAGGTTGGGAAACACAGTGATAAGACAAGAGAGAAAAGAGGCGAGAGGTTGAATTAGTGGAAGAAAAATCAGTGGCTAGTGAGAGGATTTCTCATCAGGAGACAGAATGAAAAGAGTCAGAGAAGGGTGTGAAGATGTGGGCTTTCTCCTTACCGTTTTCCTGGTTGGAAAACAGTCTACTTGCGGTGGAAACACTTTTGCCGATGTCAGCCAGGGAGCGCAGGTTGGACTTCTTGGTCTGGTGGCGATGCTTCCGCAGCAGCGTGTACATGACCTTCTCCTTGATGTCAGCCTTCAGCTGCCCGGCCTCGATCTGGCTGTCCGTGATCACCTCTGTGAAAGAGAAAGAGAACTTTGTGCTTTGTTCATCGGTCCTTCTATGCCCTCTAGTTGATTGACTTCTATAAAGGTATAATAGGACAGCCTTTCTTCAGATTTCAGAGTTAGTGGTTTTCAGAGTTTCTTAAGGAAGTATACAACTGGGCTGCAAACATTCTTCTCTTCTTTTATTTGTACTTTTGCTTCAGCAGAGAGTCTGAGCACTGACTGCAGTCCACTCACCGACCACCTGTGGCAGCGTGGAGGCTTCCAGGTCCAGCATGATGGTGCCCTTCTCAATGCACTGCTTGAGCTCCATCAGGCTGTGCAGCGACAGCGTGGCCACGTGAGGCTTGCTCCAGCGTTCACCTCCCTTCTCCACCTTCTCCTCAAACTTGATCCATCTGGACAGAAAAATGCCAGAGGAACAATGAGTTGAAGAGAACACATGATGGCCTTTTCTCTTTAAGGACACACACACACGGCTAGAACATGAGGACGTGTGTCTCTAAACCCCCCCCCCCAATCACCCGCCCCAGCTGAGCTGAATCTTGAAGGCGAGTCTCAGGACAAGGAATCTTTTCAATAAAGACGCCTCACATGTCAGCGCCACAAAGGGCCATACTCCTCAGGCTGAGGATGGGGTTTCCCACTGGGGATAGAGTATCCCCTCTGGCCGAGCTCCACACGCCTGTGAGCAGACATCTCACTGCCTGTGGAGACAAGCGTCCACCTCTAAGGGGTCGGCTTATCCTTGTTTTAATAAAACCTCTGCAGTCTCTCCCAAAAGCAAGACAAGGGATTTGGGAGAGACTGGAAATTTAAAAAGGAATCAAGAATGGTGATGAAATGAGCTAAACTATATTAAGGTATTGATACGCAAAGCATTAAACAATGACACCCATGTGCCCCAGAGCTTACTGTCGGGAACATTAGGTCTTGTTCTGTCCATGTGGGAGTTTCTGCCTTTTCCTGGTCCCACAGAGCAGGTACTACAAGCCTTTATCAGATAAGAGCAGACTGGGAGTTCACTGGAAAATAGCCTATTTCCCTACGCACACACAAAACACTCTTATTCATAAGTATTGCATTTCCGCTGACTGCACTTGGATTGTTTAGCAGGAAGTTTTGGACGACACTGCCCAGGGCACTTAATATTAAAGGGGGACTTTGAATGAAAAATAATTTTCAAGCATGGCTTTGTTGAATAATGCCAACCTATTCCCAGACAAAGACAAAAACATCACGTCCACCACTTGGTTAGCCAAAAAGTTGCTAATCTCTGTTGATTATTCATGTGAGTGGCAGGCAAGAGAGCCAATCAGTGTTAAATCTACATGTGGTTACTAGATGAGCACAAAACGGTGCGACATCAAAAAACAGGATTGTAAAGAGACTTAAATAGCACTTGAGGGATTTCTAGTGAAACCATTGTGCCTTAGCTTCTATGTTAACACCAGAGAAAGAGAATAAATAGTCCACAGAACCATTCTAGCTCCCCTTTAAAAGACATATGGATGAGGGGTGTGGATGGGTGGCAGTTTACCTGGCCGTCTCTTTCCACTCCATCTCCTGCCCGTCCACAGCCAGCAGCTCATCCAGCTCAGTGAAGAGCTGTGGAGGTGGGGGTCCATCATCCTCCTCTCCGAGGATGAAGCGGATCCTCTCGGCTGGAGAAACTGTACAAGGGATAAAAGGAAAGTCGGGGGCATTCAAATCAGTCCCGCGCCTCTTTGTATGACAAGCGGAAGGTAAAACAGGCGTCCTGTGACCGGTTTTGAACCCATGAGAAAAAACGTAAAAGAATCCAGACGGGAGGACTGACAACACACCCTCATCAGGACAAACACATACACAATTCTCTGATAAGATCTTCGAGGAAGTGATTGATAGTCATGGGTCGGGTCAGACACAGATATTACACAGAGTGGCAGCAGTGTGTGTGTGTTCACTTTTACACAACAATAGTTTAGCGAGTTATTCACCATCGGAGCTTCTTATTCTTAACACTACCAAGAAGAGGTTGTGCAACGGTGGAGCGATGGGTCTAAGAGCGCGTCAAGTGCTTAGTCACAGGGGTCTATTTCAGCAGCTCTCTCTGGATAAACTGCGACAGTCAGGATTGCCCAGGTCATTACCTCGCCAACGTAACGGTGCTG
This sequence comes from Karalla daura, assembly GCA_029224185.1. Lineage (NCBI taxonomy): Eukaryota > Metazoa > Chordata > Actinopteri > Chaetodontiformes > Leiognathidae > Karalla > Karalla daura. The sequence goes on from CM055201.1 coordinate 5,074,717, forward strand.
GTGACCTTTTAATCCCGGTGCAAGTGCGGCCATGGCGCTTAATTTAGCCTCACTTGCTTTTAAAATAGCGCTCTTCTACCTTGGCAAGAAAATCTAACGTTAAGCTACGCAAAGTGAAGGTTGGGATCAGAGCATTGGGAGGCATCGGAAATAGCTTCAGCGTACACGATTAGTTATAGGCACAGTTATATGCACAGTTTTATACAGTCTGCAAATGTTGTTCCTGGTCCGAATGCCAAATTAGTTTGTCCAGGATTAAGGATTACAACCAGCAGCACTTCTCACATGCTTACAACCACCCATAAGAGATGAAAACCAAGCATGTTTCATTCAACAAGAGCATCTTTGCAGTGGGCGAATATACATTTCTATTCAATATATGTGTGACAAAGGCAGTAAACACAAGGTGGGTGGATGCTTTGCGGCCTCTAGAGTCTCATAATCGGTGTCATCAATGGGAAAACTGGCATTTGTTGTGTGGTTGCACACAGCTTTTAAGTGGACAGCTCCATGGGGTTTTGCCGGAATCAAGAGGATTATGCAGGGGGGATTTAAATGGAGTGCAAAACAATGGAAAATTCAACAAGTGGAGGGCTATATGTGCACTGTCTGACAGTGTGTACACATTTACATAAGCGCTGTTTTTAGGGAACTCTAAAACAGTGGGTTTGCAGCACTCACAGAGTCAAAAATGCTGTCAAACTGTACATAAATCATACAGAAAACGGTAGAGGGAAGTCATAGAGAGGCAATTCACCCTCTGGATCACAATGTTTGGGTGGGGTGGAGGGGTCACTAAGGTGATTTTACTGCTGGGCAGGAGAAAACTGTTTATCCCAACAGCAGGAAGAGAACGACGTCATCACGTTGTTGGTTCTGCCCTCTCACTCAACCATACGGGACTGTTTGGAGTTCAGATCATCTGCTTAGATACAGAAGGATGAGAGGGAAGCAGTGTGTGTATAAGGGGCGCATCTAAAGTGGACCACAGATCTGCTAGACCTCACCCCAATCTCAGCGTTGTCTGCAAATGACTGGGGAAAGTTTGGAAAGTTTGGATGTTGACCCAAGTGACAAAAACTTTCACCCCCACAGCTCCGATAATGTTTCACTGAGCAGTGAATAGCTGTTATCAAATCAGAAGTGCTTAACCCTAATTGCCTTTTGGTGAGACGTCAGTTCACCGCTGAAAAGGTCTCAGTACAATGTACTTTTCCTTCTATTCACATGCACCCAAACTCTGACTCACAAAGTAATCAGATAGGGCGCACGATGTCCAGGGAGCGATTAGCATGAGCAAAACTCTTATCATATCAAGGCACCCTCAGATGACTAAGCACACACGGACTGGTTTACACCTGAGCATGAGGTCCAACCAGGGAGGATTACAGCGTCACAGGAGCTCACAGTGCCAGAGGATTAATCAGGCACTTCTGCGTCTGCGGCGAGGAGACAACAGCTTGATGCCCACTCCCGAACCATCCAGAAAGGGGACGAGTGTAGAGGATGAATTACAGCCATTACCCAACCAATCTCATCCCTACTAATCTGGTTACGGTTTGTTAAAGACCCCCCGCCTTTGCTACTGAGGTCGAAGTGAATGTCGAAGGGGACCTAGTATGAATCCATAGCTGTATTGCTCAAGTTACCTCTGAGTTCTGGAAAAAGTTCAGTGGATGCAAATTCCTCCGAAAGTCCGGTCTGCTATAATTCCCAGTCCATTTGGTGGCATCTACTTCTCTCTACGGAGAGAAGTCTGTGCAAATTTGTATCCTCAAGTGCATCAAGGTGTTGTCAGGCGCCGCCCAATTCGATGTTGGAAAGGTTTTTATTTGCTTAAAAGCCAGCAGTTAATCGGCTTTAATTAGTCTGTGTTTTACTTTTAAACGCTCCTCTTCTTCCTCACTGGCTTCTGAGATAAGCTAGTCTTCCCTGTATTGCCGAGTCAGATATTTCATCTCTTCTGGCTGTTTCCTGATGCGTCTGCTGCTCAACCAGTTTTCCTTATCGGAGGATCTATCGTCCGATAAGGAAACTAAGTTCTAGTGTTGCTGGAAACCAAGCTCCCACTGCAGCTGCCTGACATTTTCTTTACCGTATGTCCATGACAGGAAAAAGCTAATATATTACTGCAATATGAAGGTACTTTTTATATAGCAATATCTTAGAATTCATGACTTGCATAAGCGTACCTGCAGGTGTGTGGTTTGTTGGGTAGCAAACCTCTGCATTTTTGTCTCTCTTTTCCCATCTCCATTTTTTTTGAGACCTTAATGGATACTTCTACTCGCAGCACAGCGGAGCATAAACACTATCCCATGATTCCAGGTTCCAGGAAGCACAGTTTTAAAACAAAAAGGTGAATTACAGTATTGTGATAATTGTATGTCTTGCAAACTGCCTCCACCTAGATTGCAAGGTTTGATGTTTTTTTTCGAAAGAAAAAATAAAAACCCACCCAGGAAGTCTGTGTGGTTTTACAGAGCCTCCACGTATACCGTTAGTTTACTGTACACTGTCTCTAAATCATGTCTTTGTGTGTTGCTTTCTCAACCTGTTACCATGCGAACGCTGAAATAAAGTCTCATGTTGTACAAACGTCACTAAAAAACAGTTTGCATTTTGGGTAAAGCCTAAATAAAAACAGAGTAACCTATGTTTTTAGCGATAATGGTCTTAAAATGACTTTGCCAGCTCAAGCATTCACATCCTTTCCAAAACAATATGTGATCCTCTCTCGGTCACAAGTGAACCCGTTCACCTGTTCACGGTTCTGTAGCAACTTTCCCAGTTGTCAGTTGTTCCTGTTCCAACTGGTTTTTGCTTTTAGAAAAGGTATAACATCAAATATGAATAGTCTTTACAGTGGTTTCTGATGAGTATAAAAGGATTTGCAGAGGACAGCATCCTGTTGTATTTACTATACAATCCTACTAAGGTTTTACATAAGGACATATGGTAAAAACAGACTTATCTTGAGTCTTATCTAAAGACTCTGGATTTATTGTCCCTCCTGTTCAAGAAAATGATCTTGGGATTAATGATTCTACCACGCCAATTTCCTAATCTTCTATATACAGGAAAGACATCTGGTGCACTTTCCCATGGTAGGAAGACCACTATAGAATTATTACAGAATTATCTTAAAGTACATTTTGGATCTTTGTTGTGCTAATGCCTCATCACATCAGTTAGATCTATAGCTCTAGATCTTCTCAGCCTCCGTAACTGGAGTCATACAGCTTCTTGCAAAAATTCGGTGGGTTTTGAGCAACTAAAAAAAAAGAAAAACGCTCAGCTTTTCTTCTCCTTTCCCATTATCTTGGTTTTCAGCCTCTGAGAATGCCTCCTCCACAAATCCCACAACGTCCTGTCTTAATCATCCAAATGACAAATAACACCCCTCCTGTATGTACTTTACGCACTTTAAAGCCAATCCAGCCTCATTTACAGATTAGCGTTCGACATGTTCCCATCCTCTCGGCCCGACTCATTCTGTTGAGTGCAGCTTTGTGCCAGGTGTTTCAGTGTTGTTTTTCCTTTCTTGGGCCTCCACCACACTCCATCCCACCCAGCCCTCCCTCCCTGCTGGATTTGAATGAATCCCTTAGTAAGTACAGCCACACCGGTATCCTGTTGGCTGTGATTTGTCGAGTGGATCTGACCTTCAACCAAGCAGTACAATAAATACTTATCTGCAAAATTCTGAATTGGCCTCCAATCAATGCACAAGGTGGAATTGAAATCAAAGAAAGTGAATTCAATACAGTTCAATACATATCCCCCTCGGTTATATGACAGAGAGCTTATTCAATTTTTATAAAACTTCTTAAAATGACCATTATTTGTTGAATAATGATTAATATTGGTAAAAGCAAAGGATTCTTTCATCACGTTAAAGTTGGAACAAATCTTATTCCATTTTATGGGAGGGGGGTATTTGTCAACATAATCTAAGTGAAATCTAGTTTTACTGTCGAACTAAATAATAAATATGATTTTATTTGGACTGTAATTTTTAATTTATTTTATTTTATCATGTTTGTTACTGGTATTCAAAATTCAATAGTATTTTCTCAGCTGTGTTCTGAATCTCAGCTCAGCAGCTTTTGTCAGGACTCACTTAGGGGTTTGAGCACAGATTCGTTCGTGGCCAATTCATCTGCGGTCTCCCCGTCCGACTTGTAGCCTTCGGCGCTATGCTCCGCTCGCTCCCTCTTCTCCTTGTGGCTGGACTTGCGTCTGTGGCGTCTCCTGCGGTGGAAGCTCTTGGGAACGTGCACGCCGATGTAGACGGTGTGGTGACCTGCCAGGGCGCAGCACAACAAAAGGGAGCACGGGTCAGATTACGCTCACAAAAGGAAAATCACGTTAATCCTGACGGGTGGTGATCCGAGACAAAACAGAGACAAAAACAACAAGGGCAGGTTGATGTGGGACCTGAAAACAACCAAACGTGTACACTCATGGGCAATACTACAGTTCATGGACAAGTTATCCTGTTTTGTATTTATTCATTCTATATGCACCTTTATGTTTTAATGTGTTCTTAATGTGTATCCTATTTACTCTTCCTGTAGGCATCGTCATCTTCTATATCTTTACATCCATTCACCTGTATTTAATAGATTGTCTTTGGAATAACCTGTGAAACAAGAACTCCCCTCTGGATAAATTGAGTGCTTCTGATTTAGTCAGGTCTAAACTGTATTCATACTGTACATGCCTGTGCAGATGTCAGAACTGTGGGAAACTACTGGCAGCAGTGCGTCGTTTCTTTCCCAGGAAGAGATAGAGCCTGTTGTCAATCACTGAAACTGCAAAGTTAAATAAACGCCAACTACTTCCTGCACAGCAGCTCGTTCAGGAAAAGATGACTTGATGTCTCCAGGAAGTCATTAGGGCGAGAGAGAGAGAGAGAGACAGGCTGACCAAACTGAAGCAACTGTGTATTTTCCCAGTCACCCTTGCATTCCATAAACAGGTTATGTTGGTTTTAAATGATATCTTTCACACGTCAGAGTGGTCAGCCACACTTCCTTCCAGAAAGCAAAGTACACCTGAACACCCTATGGTAAATGAAGTTAGCAGAAGGCTCAACTAAACGCACACAGTGTGCGTCTGCGATGGGGCCCTCTTTGTCTTCGCCCTAAACCGCTTGTCTGTCAAATATGTGAATCTATGTGGGCGTCTCCAGATAAATACTTTGAGGCTTTATCCGACCGGCAGCACTGGACAGGATAAGAACACTTCACGGAAATCTTCCTGTGCACAAATGTCAAGCTGAAGTGGAATTTATCCACCGGGTCATGGCCAGAATGGGGGGGGGGGCACAGTTTTCACCGGAGGTCGGTGAGAAGATAAGTCAAAGCTCATCCCTCATCACAGACATAATGTGCAGGTTCTCGTCGCCCAGCCTTACCTTCCACTTCCTCTTCATCGCAGACGTGTTTGACAAAGGACGCTCCTCTGTCCAGGATGGCTTCATCCTCCACCCTGTAGGAAGGCAAACGGAGAGAACCATTAAACTCAACACACCAAACGCTGCTATACAATGACTAACTGCTAATTCGTTCAACTGATTCAAATAAACTAAGTCACTGTCACCCCCTGGGGCACTGTTTTTATTCAAATATCACTTTTAATAGACCGCAAAGTCAAATTCAGTTAACTGCTACACGCAGCCCTGTTCCTCATTATCAGACACTTCCCATTTCTGACGCTTAGCCTTGCCATTTCTTCAGCAGACAAGACTTGGATATCAAAACATGATAAGGAACTTCAGAATGTAGATAACCCGATTCAACGTGCGACACCTTTGAAATGACCTATGTGACCAAAAGTGGCACGGAGGATCCACCCCCCTGCACACCTCTCTGTGTGCACAGAGAAGAGCAAATGTTTACTTCCTGGTTCTGACTGACGTCAGAGCCATCTTCGCAGGTAACCTGACCTGGAATTTCCTTTTGATCATCAAGCCTTCACGTTCTCGGGAGGCGGAGAGGAATGTGGCTCCTCCAGCGCAGCACAAACTAATCCAGGCCATGAAAGATGGTTTAGGCCGCTGCGATACGAGCCCACTCTCAGAGCCCCCTACGTGTCAGAAAGGAAAACGTGCAGTGGCTTCTCACTACGGAAAGTAAATTAAAAACGGAGGCTCATTTTCACTCACTCCCACCCACACAAAGCAAACAATATTTAGTTTGTCTCATTTCTGCAGATGCTGCTGGGACGACGCAAGCGTGTCAGCGTCAAATTAAGAACTCATCTGCATGGACCATCTTGACCAGCAGCATTACGAGAGTAGTTTTGTTAAACAACTAAATATAAATATTTGAAATCGGATGCTTATCAAGAATGTTTCCATTTGCCACTGAAGCGATCCCTGAAGAAAAAAAAAAGGGGATGGGAGCCGCGTACACAAACTGCTAAATAAACAAAGTCAGGAAGGATACAACTTGTTCCTCCGACTGTACTGCAAGCTCATCTGGCTTCCCCCAGTGGATTGGGTATCTGGCCCTCCAGAGAGATAGATGTACACCGCTGATAAGCAGACCTAAATGTTGGAGCCACAGGCTTCTATATCAAAGTGGCTGAGGAGTAGGCGGCACCTGTGCCAAGTTCACACAGCCCACCATTAACCTCGGCGCCCTGCTTTTGTAGCCTATTGTTGCTCACGAAAAGAGGAAAATAAAGGGAGGAGGCCAGTTTCCCACATGGTATGACACTACATGGAGATGCTGGGTGCTATCATTTAGCTCCAGTTCTTTGTGTGCTCTGCTCTGCTCTCTCTGTCTGTCTGTGTCTGTGTGTGTGTTTCTCCAGGACAGAGTGTACAGGAAGCAGCAATGGCTTCAGGGAGTCAGCTTTTGGAAGAAACAAAAAAGCTGGTCCTAGCCTGAAGTGTCCCACTGTCTACACACACTCTAGACACACTATTTAAAAAAGGAAAATGGGAGGGGGTGCGCTTCTTTGATTAAGACACTGCACACGTGGGACATTGGCTTCGGGATCTTTCCAGGAATGCAGCTAAGGCTTGGGGGCATTTACTTCTGCAGACACCAACACGTGGGTGATTCTGTGTGTGTGTGTGTGTGTGTATGTGTGTGGAGGCAGGTCATGTAACACAGTGAGAAGGGCCTACAGAAGACTGTCAGCCACACAGGAGCTCAGAGGAAGCTCATGTTGCAGGTTTACTGTCAGTCAATGGAGCTATGGTAATCACTCCAAATTGAGGCCTAAGATGTGGAGGGGCATGGGGGGGTTGTTTCTAATGAGGTTGGGCATGGACATACCAGATGCAGGAGAGGGAATAGGCATGGTTTTGGATGCAATGCTGAGTAGTAAAAGTTAATCAAAGAAAAGTGAAACCAAATATCAGGAGACAATCAGGAGTCAGTGGCTCTTTTTTCTTTTCATATACAATAACATACTGACTTGACAGGGGAAACTAGGACTGTGCTTGAAATTTTGAGGGATGTGAATATAACTGAGACTTTGTATGGAAAACATGAGAATGGGGAGATTTAGAAGCAGGTGGCTGAATGAATGAAGACACACTTAGAAGCCATTGGTAAATTCTGAAAAGCACCCGTATAGTTGCACAAAAAGCAACATTTCCTGTATTTCCATATCACGGTGGATAAGATAATGAAGCATATAGAAAGAGAACTTCCTTTGAATGCGAATTAATGTGCTCTCGAGCACCTTAGAGTTTAAGTGAGGTAGCAGAGAGTAAAGCAGGGCCTTGATGCATTCTGCATGCATCCTGTATCTGAAATCATATAGACAGATAAGGTTAAACCACGTCTTCATTCACGTCACTGCAAGTGCGGGAAATCTCCTTGATCTTCTTTTTTCATTTCCTGTTATGACTTTCTTCTGCATGATTAGTTGCAACGAAGGGGGTGGGGGGGTGCACAAGGGTCAGGGCAACCAGCTGCACCATCCATCCATCCTCTCACCAGGGGAACTTCTCACTTTGCTGCTGTTCACCGTGACCTTGTGAGAACTGGATAAACCTGCCGGTGCGTGAGGAGCCGGGATCAGCTGCTCGGGATCAGGGATCATCTCCATCTCTTTACAGAATGACGCACCCAATCCCACTGGCTGGGTTCAGCTTGGGGGCGGGTGCCCCCACCATGCACAGTGCATGGCCTAAACTGGACCACTACTGTAAAACATGCAACCTAGTTGCTAAATCAGCAGGTTTCATAATGAAACACTTTTCAAGTAAGAAACGGTCAAAATCAGCTTCCTGAATTTGAATATGTTCTGGTTTGTAAGTCCTCTATGACAAAACTTGAATAAAATGGTTACGTTGAAACTCTTTTACCTCAAAAATTGTTAGCCAAAGTACTAGTGAAACCCCTAGAGTCAGTGTGCAAGTGCTTTAAGATGAATGACTTTTAATTTCCGTGTTTTTCTGATCATCGCTCAGGCCATGCTTGTAAAAGGGATCTTTGACCTCACTGAGACCGACCTGCATAAATGAAGGCCAAATAATAATAAAACACTGAGTATCTCTGAGGTGTGGTCAACAGGGTGCTTGAGATCTCACATCAAAACGATTAAGATGAGAAAATGGTCTCATCAGTCTAATTGATTAAAGCCAAAAGTTTGCTGCAGCCCTACTCAAGACAAAAGGGGTTTATAGATGGCCTGCTGACAAAGCAAACTGGAACATCTTAATTCAAGTGAATTAGAAAGTATTAAAGTGTCAATAGAAACTGCTCAGACCACTCCTACTGCCTAATCCACTGCTGAGAAGAGGGCAGTAAAAACTTCCCCTCATCTTTCCAGTCTGCCAGGTGTGAGTGATACTGCACTCGTTCACAATATCACACCACCTCACCCGTTCATCCACTTTAAGCTGCGGCCAACACTAATTCCCATTGTGACAATGAAATGTTGCTAGGAATACTTATGAATGTCTTTTACGGGGTCCAAAGTAACATCATCAGAAGTCAATGCTCAAAGCGCAAAGATCTTTAATTACGATAAACGATAAGGGCAATCAGTGTTTTATGATTCAACTCTATCATAACGAACAATTGTATATGATCACAGAAAAACAATAATAAAAAAATCAGCTCAGACTAATGAGTCTGAGGTTGAAATGATAATTATGACATCGTTTTTCATTTGGGAAACATTAAACGTGACCCTTTCATCCTTGAAATGCCCAAGATGCTACTTTACAAAGCATTTTAAAAGCCTCTTGTTTGTGTGGGAATATTACAGAGTGTTCTGGACACAGATTTCTTTTACGCTTGTGCCTTGTTAAACAATGTGGCTTGTTAAACTTTCACAGCTATAGGAGTTCATACACACTCCTTTAACAACACTCGAGGGTTAAATAAAAGATCACAGAGAAGTTGCGGAGAACAGGTGATTGTACACCTCTTGCGCAATTGCTGAACTGTGAACCCTGTTCGACTTCTGGAAACTCCTCTGACAGCACTTGAATGGACAAGGAAATAGATGCACGGCTGGGTGCGTAGAGCATCAGTCAGCAGCGCACACAAAGGAGCAATGCATGTAGGAGGAAGAGTCAAATCATTTCACTGAAGGAGACAGAAGAATGAGGAATCACAATCAGGGTTGTTTTCTTTACGCTGTTGTTCACTGTTGCAGGTCAGCAGGGTGTCTGACTCACTCACAACACATGGCCTGAAATTTACTGTCTTTATCTATTCTGATCGCTCTGTACAAGTGAGAAACAACACCACTGATGGACACAAACCATACATACATTAAACAAAGTAACTTTATTCTGATTGCCATCTGCTTAAACTGGAACTGTATGTGTTCCATTACTCCACGACTGACTGCTGGTGACCCTTGGTTGCATTATCCACCCCAACTCACTCTCACTGGTAGCAGAGGAAACACAGCTGATGGATCCCAGCTGCCACACATACACACACTCTCATTTACTCACTCTCACATACGACACAGGCAGATACAAGTGCCGTTTCCCTCCCCTCATCTCGGTTCTCTCTCTCTCACACACACTCTCATCTCTCGCTCTCTCTCTCACACACACACACGCACACAAACATCCTCTCACTTTCAGTCACAGAAACTGAATCGACTGGTTGACCCCTTTCCTATTCAAGTTCTCACACTTTTTGTTGTTCCTCTGCTGGGGAACGTGGTGATAACGGTAGCGATCATCTCTCCCTTACACACACACACGTATCCTAAGAGTCTCACAGGCTTGTTTCCGTGTCTGACAGCAGCCAAAGTCTGATTTGCTGTGGCTCTGGTGCGTACACGTCATTGCGCAACGTGGACCAACACGTTGGAAGTGGATGTTTTTTTCCAGAGGGGTTCGGGCTCACCCCACCACCCATATACACGTAAGGTATGTGTCTGACACAGACAGACAGAGAGAGAGAGAGAGAGAGAGAGAGAGGGACCTTTCCTCGTGAGGTAGCAGCAGGCAGTAGACACCTCACCGCTTGGCCCCTCTCCCTGCGTCTCTCCTAATTGGTGCCGACAGTCGCATGGAAAATAGATTACCGCGCACAGGCACCACGGGGGCTTATCCAGCCACCGCGGTGTAACACACACGAGCGCAAACATTTGATCAAGACTTCCCCGGAGTCCTAACAAAGTTACGGCACACGGTTACGCACAGGGGACCACGTTTACGCACAGAAACGCGTGCTGAGTGACGCCTGACTCCCATCTTTCCCCCCCTCCACCTGGACGCACGGTGGAAAAAAGTTGTCCAAACACAATCGGAGTGACCAAGAAGAACAGAGGAGAGAGAGGAGAGAGATCGGATACTCACTTCTTGTCGGTACTCATGGTGGAAACCTCTTATCTGAAGAAGTTTTTTTTCTTTTCTTGGAAAGTCTTCGCCCCGTATCCGGCTGAGGAGCTTCTTGGGGGCGGACTGAGGAGGAAGAAGCTGCAGCTATCTCTCTGGGAGGACACAGCACACAATCCTCATATCTGTCCCCAGGTGCTGGGAGCTCAGGTCCTGGAGATCATCGTCAGCGTGTCCGAGCGTGGAGTGTGCGAGAAGCGACTCTGGGCGCCCTGAGCGTCTTTTCCCCCATATTTAAAGTGTCATCCCTCCTCCTTTGTGACGCCACAGGGGGGCGGAGGTCACAGAGTTACTCCTGGGTGGTGCTTCAACCTGCACTTCCAGGCACTACTACATTTGTTTGGAATTATTTCTATTTTGGCATAGACTTGGGAAATAAGCATAGCTAGTCATGGAAAACGATTTTTTTCTTAAAAAGGCGTATTGAATATCACATATAGCAATATAACAGTGTAAATAAAAGAAACAATAATTAAACCAGCAGGATATATACATTTGTATTGTATTGCGCTGTAAAGATTGATGATATAGATACAAATAAATTGGTTAATAATAATAAGAAATAATTATATGTATGCTGTATTTTACATAGATAGATAGATAGATAGATAGATAGATAGATAGATAGATAGATAGATAGATAGATAGATAGATAGATAGATAGATAGATAAACAGATAGATAGGTATAGACAGACAGATGCCAGCAAATTGGGGAAACAGACTCCCAATCTATCCATCTTTATTGCGTGCTTCATATTATTCCTGGACACATTAACATATCACACAAACTATAGAGCACTGATGACTAGAATCTCATCTCATGATTTTGATTGATCATTAATTTTACTTTCCTTTCAGAGATACCTCTTTCACCTCACTTATAAGACAAAGAGAGACAAATCTGGGCAAATCTCTACCATGCTTTTCCCCTGTCTAATTATTCCAAACAAACATAGAAGCGTTTCTGAATTGTACCCCTTTGATTTATTTACGTTATAGACTTATTATTATTTCTACGCAGAAACAGCCGCCTTGCCGACGTCACCAGAATGGGCGTGGCCTGTCTGCAAGCGCAATCACACAATAGTAAAAACACATGGGTTTCCTGATTACGTAATATCTTGCTACTACCTCTTACTTTCTCGAGGAGAATCGAAGGGGCCAAAGTACATTTTAGTGGCACATTAGAATAATACTAAAGGGAACAAATCTCTACCTTCAATACCATGTCAAGAAGAACATAACACTAATCAACTAATACCCTCTGCATCCTCCAGAAAGAAACATTTCTTATTAAACCCAAGAAATATAGATAAATGGTTAATCCCATTCCTATTGTTTAATTGAACTAACAGCGTGTTGTAGCCTCAATGCATGCTTTATGTAAATGAAATTCATTTTCTGAGTTGCAAATATACCAATAAACATTAGAAAATGCTTTTACAAAAAGGAGAAATAACGTTGAAAGGATTATTGGAGCCCTCAATTTAAAGATTTAAACTGGCATCAAGCATAAGTTGTTCCCTTTAAATTTTTTCGAGCTAACAAAATTTGAGAAGATCTTACAATATTGCACATTATCTATCCAACAAATTTGTACAGTGTAGATTTTGAGATGCAGATGATTAATGCACTATTTGTAATACCATCATTCATTTCTTTTATTAATACTATGTTGTTTCTTTCTTACTGTCTTACCTGTTTACAAAATTGCAGTTAAGTTACATTTTGAAGAGAAAAACATTATGTTCATTATGGTCTTTTCTCTGAAAATGACATGAGAAACTGCCAACCTTTATCTTATTATGTATCAACTTTATTATAATTTACCCCATTTTGTAAGTTATTTTTCATTGAATTTGAAACATTGTTTTGAGTCTCTAAATTTGTCAATTTTCAGCCAAAGATATTGAACACCAAAACAGGATGTTGTGATGATACAACCAAAAACTGCAACCAGCACCCGCCCACCTGGCATTGTCGCTCAGTTGGGAGGGGACCAGGGGGAGTATCTGTCTGATGGGGGACCGGGTGGGGTTACACTTCAACAACTTGTAGGTTCAGTGTTTGGGGCAAAGTGTCTGCAAAATCTCAAAATGGACATTTGATTCTTCACTTTTGATTTCGCCCAGAAATGTTTGTATTGGTACACTCCTGTTGCCTTTGTACTTGTCTACATATATATGGTCATTGAAGAGATGAAACAATGAGGAACGACAACACCGCTAACATAAGGCCCTAACCCTAACCCTAACATAAAGTGAGTGTGTTAGAAAATAATATTAAATTTAATGTTGTGGTCTATTCATTGTATAACTGACTAAAGTCATTGGACACAGTTGTGAAAGTGTCAGCGTAATTCTCTGTTGACTTGTGAACAAAATTTGAGAATTAGGATATGTAATATACTTACAAAATGTAAAGGAGAAGCAGGAACATGAAACATGAACATGGAGAGTGGGAAAGAAGGAGTCTGAAATGAGCCTGAAATGATGGCATGTTGATTTTGATTCAGTTGACTTAAACCCGTTAAATAACTAAACATAATTAGGGGCCAGGCAGCCTAAGCTGCCAGGATCCTATTGTTCTCCTTTCTTTTTCTTTTTCTTCTTCTTTGGAGGAAGTCCTGCTTCTCATGTGCAAAGGGGCCAGTCCTGTGCCAGACTCCCTCAGCTGCAATGACAGGTCAATGGTCCCGATAGGGGCACTACAGCAGGACATGAAAGTTCAAAATTTAGAAAATTTCTTTCAGCAGCTGTCAAGTAGTTTACGCTCATCAGATAACATACAGTAAACCCAACATAATAGCTGAATATGCTCAATGAATTCCTACATTGTTATTACATTTCAGTGTAGCCATAAGGCTATTTTTAAGTCTCTGGTACAGTCTGTTTCTTTGTTTTGTTTTTTATCAGTGATTTCTGAGAATCAAGTATCATACAGGTGTGTGGAGCCAAATTGGAGAAAATGTCCAAGAGTTTGTTTCTTTAGCTCAGGGTGCTCCCTCCTCCCACACGCCTCAGTAAAGTTTTGCAAAACCTCTACCCAGTAACTCCTCCATGAGGTGAACAGATAGGAAACCAGAGTTGGCTTCAGATAATGTAAATGGGTTGCTGATCCAATGCAGTTGCTCTGCCCTCATTTTTTAGACCAGGGAAGGGCAGTTTTGAAGTTAGTAATTATGTTAGTCAGGTGGCCATACACAATGGCTCTGATTGTATCTGTGTTTTTGCTCATTTGAGATGAGGAAAACAGCTGCAGTCACCTTTCGCACAAAATCACCTCCACTGTCTCTGCCTTACAGACCGGCATCCAGATAATGAAATTTAGTTTTCCAGCAGTATACAAGCTTAGCAAGCCACTGGGAGTCCTTAAACAAGGTGGCAAGTAATGCTTCGGCAAGGGGGAGCCAGGACAGAAATTCACCCCCCCCCCAGCAGCCACAGATTGGGTACCAAGCCGTCAGCCTCAAACCGAGGGCTGCTGACACGAGAAGGAAGATCATGGCTCAATTAGAAACCTGGACCCGTCGACGAATACTGAAACTGGCTGGCAGGATCCTTGTAGCTTCATCAGGAGTGCCGGCTCTCAGCAGCTGCCACTGCAGCACCCTCAGCTGCTTGAAGAATGGGTCTATCAGTGGGCGAATCAGCTCTCCTGTTCCTGCTAAATGGACCTGCACGTTCTCTGCCTGTGGCTCCAGCTTTTGCACCATGGTCTCTCCTTCTGCGAACATGTTCATGATACTAACTCTGTTGTCGTCTCGCTTTGTTGTCCTCTGTGTACTGCTCCAATATCAGATGTGCGACTGTTACGACTTACCCACATGTCCCCACTTCCAAGCTTTTGCCCTCATCAAAGCCTTTCAAGATCCAAGGCTGAATCTGAATTTGAGCTCATTAGGGAATGTTTTTTTGCATCGAAACCATCCGCAACACAGACACTGTGAATTCTCTGAACACATTAAATACACACACCGAGGTCAATTAAAAAGCTGATTTTGACATACAAATATAGTCTACTGTTCTCCCAGCAACCCAGCCGACCTTCATTCTCCCTCTCCCCATTTCCTGGCTGTGCCTCATCTTAGGGTCTGCACTCTACAACATGCTGTGCTCAGCGGGTGCTTCGGCCATCTTGTTAAAGTCAGAGCATTTTCTGCTACTTCCTTCGACCCGACCAGGATTATTTGTAGTAGTAAAAATAGGTGAGTACCATTAGGTCCAACACAATATTAAGATCTTGTGTCTAGTGTTTTGTTGGTTGTGGTTTTATCCAGGTCGCAGACATTTTTGCATCGTGAATCGATGACAAAGAAACTTTCCCCTATATTCTAATTGACGTAGCAGCTGTCATGCAGAGTTAACCCTAAAGATTTTGTGGACATTGGAGACTTTGGATTGGCATCCCAAAACACTGGAGATCCCCCAACCCCCAGGGTCTTCCTGTGGGCCCCTGTGCCAGCCTCGCAGTATAGCTCTAATCTCATGCTCAGCTTGTCTGTTAATGCTTGTGACTTAATGTTATTGCACAAATTGTCTATTCAGTGCCAACTTTAAACTGTCATTTCTGCCAGCTTGCAAATGTGAATACAAGTTCCTGTCAGTGAGCCCACCCATAGTAAACCTTCATAAATTGAATACCTCATTGTGTTTATACACAGTAAATATGATTATTGGAAAAATAATTACAATCCACGTCATCGGCTGAATTTCCCCATGAGAACCTCCCAGAGGGATAAATACATTTTATTCTACTTTTCTATCTGTCTATCTATCTAACAGAAAAAATGAAAAGGATTCAAACATACCCAATTTAGCTGAAATGAAATATAGTACAATACATACAAGATATCTTCTTTGTACAAGACTGGGGTTTTACGTCTACACAAAATAAATATATTAGAAATGGGCTGTTTGCCTCATCTCCACCCACAAGCTGCTGAACTAGAATACAGAACCTCTGTTTGCTCCTTGCTTCCTAAAACTCCAGACAACTTGACCTAAATTACGTACATTTCATATTCTACTGCCTAGAAGTACTTTGCATAAATGTTGCGTGTTCTTTCATGCAAAAGTCATCTTTTCCAGCCATTTTTTTCTCTCCTGCACTTCGAGGGTGCATCTGGAGCTTCCCTTCCAAGTGGGACAGACCTGTTGTGATGCTGTGACATATGCACGCTTCAAATGTGCCCTTGTAGACACAGAGCTTAAACTGAGACAGCTCCTGTCGCTCTACAGCCTCGCTCTAATTTCACTGTAATGAAATGACAATGAAGTTATTGTTTAACGACAATAAAAGTCTTGAATCTTGAATCCCCAAAAAGAGGCTCTCAAAAAAGAAATGAATTTGACCCCATGGAGCAGCTGTATATGAAACACAGTACAAGTCAGTTAAGTTAGGTAAAAAAATAAGAGTAGAAATTCAAAATGGAACAAGGAATGGACATCCACAAGACGATAGACCAGTATCAGGTCCATGTCAGACATGCTTGTATTTCGCATCTTATTTCCTTCAGACTTTTTCGAATATATTTTAGTGAATAAGAGTACGGGGGCCATCTACGTAGCAAATCATACTTGGAGGAGGGAGGAGGAGGAGAAACTCCTGCCAGCATGAACGCTTTCTCAATCTTAACTGATTCATTGACTGGTTCATTGTCTTAGATAAACCGACATGGCATCGTGGTGCGTAAAACCCGCTTTCCTTCAACCCTGAGTCAGCCAACTCGGGTTTTCAACAAAAGCTACTTTCTGAAACTGTCCCCTGGAGTTTAATAGTGTGATTTCCAGAAAAAAAAAGTGTAGTCTCTGCAAACTTCAAGATTCAAGTTTAATGTGTCAATTTGGGCAGTATGTTATCAATGATCGATACTTCAGAATATAATACAAATAAAGTAACAACACCATTTGAAATGTCTCTTGTAAATCTACTATTAATCCACACATAGATCATTTCAGGACGGTAAACGGTTTTGCAACTTGAGATGCATGTTAAGCCTCATATCCGACAGCAAAACACATGAAATCAATGAAAGTATCCGGTTTATTGTCATTTGCAAGTGGACTGAAGGCCACACATTTTCATTTGGACACAAGACATTTATAAATACACAATGGATTAAAAACAAAAAACGAATAAAAATACACACCAATACGCATTTTGTTTCTTAAAAAATGAAAGAAAAATGTAATTGTAAAACGTATAGCAAAAGCAAAGCTCATTTGAGGGCATTGCTATGACTTTAAAAAGAAATATGTCTCATTTTTCCACCTGTGGGCAAAGATCATGTTTTCCCATGAGCGGGCAGTCGTCACAAGGTGCTTAGGAACTCTTTCACCTGGAAGAAGAAAAACAACAACAACAGTTGAAGCGTTAATGTCAGAAGACACCAGCACAAGCCAGTCTTTCTCAGTTGGTTTCTGTCATTAGGTGTGACACACTGTATGTAAATGAGGCCACACACACACTGTATCAGCCCTACAGGGTTCATCACCATAGACTGAAACCTGGGTGTGTGAGGCCCAGTAACACGGTTCTCTGCTGCCTTTTATACGGTCCTGAATCGGGTTTGAACAGGTTTAATATTCAAATGAAATACTTGTACGTCAAGGTCAATTCTAGGATTATTGTGCAGCTTTGTGCTTTATTCTGTCAAACTACAGACACATATAATACTCAAGTCAGCTTACTTCGTTTTTCTAACTGTTCTTGGTGAAAAAACTTGGACTTGGAAGTTTGAAAAGAATTTGAAACAAGTATTACATAAGTGAGCGTTCGTCCTCAATAGACATAAAGCATGTAAAACACAAGATAAAAAATGAAGACAGCTGTCCGATAAAAACAACTACATATCCAACTTAATTCCAGTCAAATAGAGAAGTACTCGGTCTCAGAAAAACTTTGACAGGAGAAAGAAAGGAAGGCGAGATCTACTGTCACACGCACCTTCTCAATCATGTTGCCTCTCTTGTCTTCATCCTCCTTGAAGTCTTCGTTCACGTCTAGGGTCAGGACGGGCACGTTGTTCAGATACTCAAACTCCATTCTGTGGGGACGGAGGACACGGGTTCTTCACATCCATCGAACACAATCACTTTTCCTCTTGCTCAAGGTGTTTTATTCAAAGTGGCCAAGCGTCATCTTCTCCAGGAGGCACTAAAGCCCAGAGAAACTACCTATTTCAAGGCTCCTCTACTACTCTATGCAGATCACATGCATCCAAAAATCACCCTCTGGCCACCGCATTAATCAGCAATCGGACGAATAACACCCGTCTCTTCTCCAATACAAACAAGGCTGTTGTCCTCACAGAACTGTGCACAGTCTGTGATGAAAAAACATGCCATAAAAGTGTGTGTGTGTGTGTGTGTGTGTGTGCTTACTTCATAGTCTTGTGCTGCAGCCAGCTCTCGTGCTTGAAGTGGAGCTTCTCCAGATACTCCAGAGGAATGTCCTGCTCTTCATCCCGTCCTCTCGTGTGCAACCGCTGTAAACATCTCTGTGAAAACAATGGGGGGAAAAAAAGAATGGTCTGCATTTTTCTTTTTTTTGGGTGGTGGGGGGGTGGGTAATCAATCGAAATGTGTTGTGTATACACAAATCTGGGTACCTCTGGTGCCGCTCTCAGGTAGATGATACCATCCAGCTCGATGTTCTTGCCAAACTGGCTGTGCAGCCAGCCATGCCAGTCCTGGTAGACGGACCATTCTGTGTCGTTCATGCACTCGCTCTCGTACAGGTTGGCTGCAAAGATGTACCTGGGGAAGATCAAGTGGTTGGTGAGGGGGGGGGGGACTGGGTCAAGGGCTTTCACCTGACAACACATTTAAAGGGAAATAAAACTCCCAGCTGAGCTAATGTCATGATGCCACAAAAACAATACTTTATTAGAGAAACAATAACTTGTTTATGTTCACTCCATATCCATTTAACAGCCCCTGTATATTTTTGTCTTATCATTCATGCCTTAAGTTTTCTGTTTATATACAAACATGTATACCCACACATATACACCACTAGTCAAAAGTTTGGAAACTTACTTATTCAAGTTGATTCTGAAGTCTACCCAAGCTTTTCACTGCGTGTGTGTGCGTGTTTATATACCTATATATACATACGCACATTATATACACGCACACACGCGTCTAGTTCTATAAAGTTTCTGGATTCTTCAAAAAATGTTGTTTTTAAAATTATGGAAAATAACGGACAATCCCATGTTATTCGTATAATGCCAAAAATCAACATTCAGTACATTCAGTTTGTTAAAGTAAAGGCAATATCGCCTCAGGCTGGCCAGGGGCTAAATTGCAGGCTATAGTGATTCCTGTTGACATAATCGTTTCGAGTTCTCTTGGTCACATCTCCAACTCGGCGAGTACCTGTCACTGTAGATGGAGCGCTCGAAGAACTGCACGGGGTTCTCGGCCTCTCTGAGCTTCCCGTTGGCTGACTTGATCTGCGCGCGTACCCGGCTGATGCAGGCGTAGCTCTGGAAGGTATAGGCCCACCTCTCGGGCTTCTCGTACATCATCTGCAGCACGTTCCCGCCGCTCCTCTGGGACGCCGTCAGCTCCTGGCGCATTCAGCGAGTATTGGCATTAAGATCAAAATCATCCGCTGGCGACATTCTCACTTCAGATTTTAACCCAGGAAAACAGAACCAGAAGTGATCAACTTTTCACCAAAGCCCAGCATTTATGCGTCTGTCCACCTCTCCAAAATAATAAATTACTGAGCTGGAACCATAAATGTTTCGTTGAAAAATATGTCTACTGAGTAGTAGTAGACTGAGTACAAGTTGAAACTGTCCAATATCATTCCTGATCAGTAGAGGGCGCGCAAACTGCTGTTTCACTGCTGTTAATATTTTGAAACTGATTTAAAAGTGTTTTTATGTCTTTTTCTACGAACATTTCTGGTGGTTTCTAGTGGTCACAAAAAAGGAAATACGTGCATCATTTGAAAAAGTATTAACATTTTCTTATGTTGTTGGAATAAAAGCCAGAAAAATGACCAATAACTTAATGTGATGTGATGGGACAAGTTAAGATGGAACTTTGTCATTGTAGTTTCACAATGAAATTTGGTAGCTCACGGAAACAGCAGCAGCATTACGAAGGGCAATTGTACGCAGAATACAAAATGCAAATACAACAATGAATAGGCATGCAAACCGGAGCTGATCTTAAAATCTACCTTTGTACGACACTTGCATCTTGAAACAATAATTTAGCCACAGTGGTGATAGTGATTGACAGCCTATTCGGGGTGTAATTCCCGTTTTCGCCCTATGAAAGCTGGAAAACAACGATGGGTATCAAGCAGATTAAGAAAATGAATGGACACCTGGTGGCTGCACTCAGGTCATACAAGCAGATGAATTTCCTTCTTTCTGCCGATATGAACTAGCGCTGAACCATTAAACCTGACCCCGGGGCCTGCATTTGTGTGGGAGGTTAGAAATATTTGCCCCCGATGATGGCATGTTCATCTGCCCAGTATGAGGACCATCTGTTGCACTGGGTGTGTGTGCTGGAGGTGACCAGGGCAGATATATGGCCAGATGGCAGCTGCACTCTAAATACAGATGAAGACTCTCCCCGGGTTATCTCAACGTGCAGCGAGCATGTTGAATGAGCGATCCCTGGATCATATTCCGCACAAATGCAGAACAAAATTTTCAATGTGTGTATGCATGCTGCCGAGGCAGCAAAGTCTCCACGTGCCAGTACCTCAAAGTCGCTTCCTTTTGTTTGGACATTGCACCATCTGGCGATTGGCTCTGGTACAACCTCCCAGTCCTCACTCTCCTGCTCCAGTAGGCGCACAAAGGTGGTTTTGCCCGCAGCTGTGCACAAAGGATGCAAAGTTTAACCACACGGAATTGAATGACACTAATCAGGGTCCCCGCCGGCTCCTTTACATTATTGTTGGGGACATTTTCAGCTGCTACAGCACTGTATATCACAAACTAATGCAGGATTTAATGATGTTAACTTCTGCAGACGTGCTTTGCTTTGCATTTTGGATATTTAAACAGATCATTTTTCATTTCCCCGTCCGAGAGGTCTGATTTAAATGATGTTCAATCAATTCCCATCAACTAATAGAGAAGACTGACAGTTGAAATGATGAGGAAGAGAGGAATGTGGTGACTGAATTTGCTTGGTTTTCCAGGATGCATGCTAACATGCAACAACAATAATATCCAATCCAGTTTATATCTCAGTTTGCACCTTATGTCCAACACCGCCATATCTTCTTTTAACTGCCAATTTAATTCTTTTTCAAACCTTATGGGTTTTGTTGACAAGCAGATAGACAGGTATAACTTTGCTGATCCTTTGAGGAGAAAGGATATGACAGATAGATATAAAAGGAGAAAAAGAATGAATAGACAGATATAAAAACGATAGACAGGATGTAAAAAAGATAAACAGGACAGGAAGATATGCATTAACAAGCGAAAATAAATAGCTGCATGTGCACAGCTACAGAGAGAAGTAGACTGATACAAAGAAAGAAGAATGGAGACAGACAGACGGATGGACAGATAGACAGACAGACGATAGATAGATAGATAGATAGATAGATAGATAGATAGATAGATAGATAGATAGATAGATAGATAGATATGTTGTAATTGCCCATGAGGCAGATGGGTTAACCTAGCGAGCCTGCTACAGTCTGAAGAAATGGCGGCAACGCTTCAATACGATGTCTCAGCGAATAAGGCGCTGGAAAGCCCAGCTGACATGAACGAAAGTGACATAGTATAGACAGCGCAACCTGGGCCGTCGCTCTAGAACTGAATTATCTGGTTATAGCGGTGTTTTCACTCACCAATGTTCCCCTCGATGGAGATCCTCTTCATCCTGGTCTCCAAGGAGTCGTCCAACGACTCCGTGCAGCGTCTTTTCGAGGTGACAGACATGTTTGGGAGCCGACTGTGAAGTGTCTAATGTCAGGTGTTTGTTAAAGCTGACAGCTGCTGCAGACGTCCTCTCCTCTGGAGCTTCTAGTTATTGTTGTTTCAAAGTTTGGCGCGAACGAATGTCAGGAACCGCAGTTCCCGCACATATCTCACCGCCCCGGAAGCACCGGCTGAACCACTTCCGGTCTGTCCATAGAGCTCGAGTTTTATATATGTAAACACATGTCTATGGAGTTCAGTATTTAATGTTAAATAAAGCATTAAAATCCTTTTTTTTTCTTTTTCCGTGTCAAATTGGATCGATTACATGTAAAATAAGATTTGACTTTTCATTTATTTGTTTCTATACATACATGCGTTGCATGTCAATTTGTACGTCCCATCAGAATCAGAAACAGACTGACGTTCCAGTCAGTCTGTTATGGAGTCTACAGTTATTTATATTAACTTATGAACAGTACTTTCCAGTTAGCCTGTATGTTGTTTTGCACAGTGTGTGTGTTTATGTCCTTTTGTACCGTCCACACTGACTGCAGGTGGTACAAAACATCCAAAACAAATCTACAAAAGAACATCTAAACTGACTGTAGACTTCATAACCTACAGGGAATAGAAGCAATGTAGATACAAACTTGCTAAGTCTACAGTCAACTATCTTACCTTGTGTTCAGTTTCCAGTCCGCCTGTATGTTGTTTTGCATAGTTTGTATGTTGTTTTGCATTGTCCCACCAGTTTTTGCGTTTTAACAGTCCATTGAGTTCATATGTTGTTTTCAAAAGTAGAGCGAGTTTGTATGCCCCTTTATACGCTCTGCAGCTGGTCTGTACAGTTAACAGTTATACTGTACGTTGTTTTGTCCAGCCTGTAGTCATTGCTTTGAAGTTGGTTTTTTTTGTTTTTTTTAAGTTTAGTCAGTTCATGTTTTGTACAGCCTACAGTTAGTTTGTGTGCCGTTTTCAAGTCTCCAGTCATTTTATTTGCACAGCCATTGTGAACAGTCTATATATTGTTTTGTACACTCCAGTTGTATTTTACTTTGCACTGTCTGCATTTTGTTGGTCCTTTATAATACCGCTAGCCACTTATTTTCACTACTGCACTACTCAAATACAAGTCTTAATCCCATATATTTGTACAAGTGTGAAAAGTATTGTCGAATCAACTGCTTTATAAAGCAATACATATCAAAAAGTCAAATACTTGCATATACATAGTGTTGTCAATACATTTTGCACAGGTGACCAGTAAACGTAGTCAATTCAAAGAGTCAAGACCACCTTTATTTGTCTTGTAAACAGCATAAATCAATTCAGTAGCATTGAAAACCCCCGAGCCACTATTTACAAACATTTTATCAATTATTACAGTCGAGGAGGAAAAACCATAGGCAAGAGGCTAAGGTTACGCTTTCAGGATGACTGCTGTTTCTATTACATTTTCAGATATCTTGGTGAGCAGTAACATTCAGAATAGCTAGCTAAGGAAGTGGGGGAAAAAAAAGATACTCAACAGTCAAAACAAACAATATCAGAAGATCCAAGTAAGGAGGGGGGAGCAGCCTCTAAAAAGACTTAACGCATTCTTTAAACCCAAAGCTACCACTCCATGCTCACTGAAAATTATTTTCAAGACAGGTCTAACCCTCAGTATTTACATGTGTGCATTGAAGTATTACACCTCTCCGACAATTTTCAGATAAGATATATAAAATGTCACTAAAAGAGAAGCCATTCCCATTTCTATCACACACCAGATTTGAGCACTGAAAAAAGGGGGAAAAAAATTATGTTGAAATATGAAAGAGCCGACTGGTAACCCTTTTAGTGTTTCGTGTCAATTATTGCATAGTAAACTACACTTGGAGATCACGAGGGGAGCATGCATCAACAACTCGCACCAGACCAGACAGAAGCAGAGGCAATCTCACTTGTGCCTTAAAGCCAATTGCAGCAGAGGTTAAGCAAGTCGACATTCATTTTGGGGAAATATGAGGGGGGGGGGAACGATGATTAGTCACATGACACAGCTTCTCACAAAGCACACTCTATGCAGAATAAACATTCAGGCGAGAGAGGTCAGGAAAATTGTTCAAAGTGCTTTATGGCTCATGAGATAACAAGGGACGCAGCAGAATCCAATTCTACAATGCTCGCATTCTCAAACAGTGAACAGGGGTTTTGACTTGAAACGCTGGTTCTCTACTTCTATCTGAGAAAACATATGTACAATTTAAGGTTTTGGATGCTTTAAGTTATTCCCCTAAAGGTTTGTGTCTACTTCAAGTTTTAGGGAGGGAGGAAAATCTAGTACACAGGAACATGTCTCTAAAAACACTAATAGGTCGTTCTTAGTCCCTGCTACAACATGACAATATTCTTGCCTCACTTCTATATCCTTCAACATTCATTTATCTTAACCTGCACAGACTTGACAGAGAATTTCTAACTAAATTAGGGTTGGCAACGAGTTGCTTTTACAAAGAAAACACTTTGAACAAAGTAACAGTACGAAGAAAAAAAATGGATTTAAGAGGGAATGAGGAGTCACAGACACTGAAAGAAAGCTGTGGTTGGAAAATTAGATGTTTTGTCAATCACGTTAGTGGTATATGGCCTTTATCATGTGACAGTTCTCACTGTTGATATAGGGCAATTATGAGCCATGCTAGGCACTTAGGGTTCTTTCGTAGTGACGGGTGTGGGGTGTTAGAAGAGCAGCGACGGCTTCTATGCAGATGAATGAATAAAATAACTACCTACAGCAGGTAAACTGGTTCACAGGCTCTATGATGATACAAAAACTGTGGGTAAACTGGAAATCTGGAGAATGGAAATGCCTCTTGTTGCTATAGATCTGAGAGAAGCTAAAGAAATCTGTGTAGTGTGATAGAAAACTAAGGAACATATGTCTATATTATCCTATATGTCAGCCCTGACTGAATACTAGGGATCTTTACGTACAGCTAAAAGCATCTTCTCCAATATGTTAATCTGTGGTTTGTTCAATTATTAGTGTAATCCCTGATTGCATTAGTCCTGGTGCCTTAAACCTATCAAGACCCTTCCTTCTTCCTGGCCTTATTAAAAACATTTCCCCAAATGGAAATATAGTATATACTGCATACATACAGCCAGGGTGGGGTGGGTATCTGTGCAAAAACTAGGAGACCAATAAAATAAGGATTTACATTGCTGTTTATCTATCCTTGGTTGTCAGTTTTTCAATCAGCTCCTGGAGTGGAACCAGCTCTTTCCTGTCGATAAGGTTGAACTCCTGTGGAAGACAGAGGAGTCGGGTTAACGTGTCAAGCTGCAGTGTAACAGAGTCAGTCTGACGGCATCGGATACTCTACCTGGACAAAAAAGATGAAGTGTTTGAACGACGTGTTGAGGTGGGCCTCCTCCTGCAGCTGCATGACCGAGTCAAAGTGCTGGTGGTAGATGTGAGCATAGACTCTGAACAGGCGCTTCAGGATGGTCTTCGCCACTGACATGAAGTTTCTCTTAAAGGGGACACCTGGGGGGGGGGGGGGGGGGGGGGGGGGGGGGGGGAGTCAGTGGTCAGACTCACAATAGAGGCTCACAATATTTTTTTTCATCCTGAGATCCTGCAGCAGCACCGTTAAGAGAGCAGCCGTCACGTTGGCTTTGTTTCTCTTTTAACCAACGCACGCTGACCTCAGTGTGGGACTCTTAAATAGCATGCTGGCATTTCAGAAGCCAAGAGGCCTACGGGCTGCAGATAATACAGCCAGCTGCCTGACTGAGTAAAGAACTTGATCAAACCCTTTCAGGAGCAGAGATCTATAAAGATCTGTTAAGTTTCATCCTCTGATTGGAGCTGGTGTAGGCGCCAACGAGGCCCCTAAAGCCTGAGAAGAGAGATGCATGGCCTGCATGCTCTCAGGATTTCAAAAGGCTTGGCAGACAGGCCACAGCACGATTTCAGGGAAGTGCAAACAGTCATTGCTGCGGCACAGGCAGACGCCCCCAGCCCTCACTCACCCCCCCCCCCCCCTCCCCCCCCCCACCTCCATGGCAACAAAGTGTGAAGAGTAGGATGTGTAGGAGGGAAAATTCTGGGCCTGCTCACTTCCACCTGAGCTGCAGCTCTGCGATGATTCAGGCAACTGCTTGGTGAGCCCGGTGGAGAGCTTCCTCCTACAGGGTTACACTGCTTACGCTAGAGGTCCACATCAATAAGTCAGAGGAAGCCGGGGTGACGGACAGGAACTTCATTAAAGCCACCACACCGGGCCGCACACGCCCACTCTTCTAAAGACGTGGCTGCTGTAAAGGGTGTTAACCACAGGTCCGGTGCTGATATTGCTCCCGATGTGAAAGACGACCTACAGCTGCTGAGTCGGTGCTCTCAGGTGTTTGAACAGAAGCTACAGCACACGGGTTTTAGGGCTGCACAGTATTAGGGAAAACGTGACGCGCGGTAATGCTTTTGGTTGCGATATGACTTGCGATACATAAACAAATACTTTCCTTGCAGCGCTATCACAGAAAGCAACTCGCCTGAAACAGGTGGCTGTGTTGTTTGTGCTTAAAACTGCCAGGCTTGTTTGAGTCTGTGGCGAAAACACGGGTGATGTCACGCTTCAGCTGATTAGAAGCTGAGCAGGTGAAGGAAAAAAATGGGAGGCCGATATTTGAGGAGATAAGGCTCCTCTGATTGGCCAAATTAAGTGATGTAGAGCGTGATGGTATGGTGCATTATAACACCATTCATCACAGTTCAGCCAGTCTTTGCGATAAGTGTATTGTGCATGTTAATATCGCGATAACTCATTTGTGATACACTGTGCAACCCTTATTGGTTTCATCGGAAATCCACAACCAGTCCGACTGCCACCACTTACACTTCTTTGTACTAGTATTTTAAGTCACATTCTGTCTTCATTAACCACGGACAGGTCTGATGCCGGTATAAAGAGGTGCCTTGAAGAGTTATTCATGAGATGGAGAGAAAGGGAGAGAGAGTTTCTGCACAAAATGGACACCAGCAACAGAGGCATTCTGCAGGGCAAACGAAACACATTCATTTAGTCCAGGTGAGTGCCTTTCATCACTGGCTCCCTCCATTCAGAAGGAACTAAGAGCCAGATGAGACATTGTATTTGCACTGGCTCCCGTCCAAGTCTATTAGGGCCTCCACCCTAAACCACACAAGCCTCTGCTTGCTGGGAGGCTCAGACCTGTGTTGGTATGTATGTAACAAGTCCATTGTTAACCTGACGAATCTCTTCACTATGTTTGTCTCGGGTCGTTGTGCAATCTGCTGGGATTTGTGCTCCCATCTGCTGTCACCACTGACAGCTTTATTTTAGAACACCATGCAATACTTCTTATACCAATGCATGCAGATTTAACTTGAATAAAACTAGACTTTCATGGTGGAAAGCAAGGTTTTATCACCTAGGAGTTTTACATGGAAGCTTAATTATCCAGACAGTTCTGCTTGTCAGTGAGGACCTCTTTGTGTTTTATTGCAACATTACAGCACACATGGAAACACTGGACTGTCAGTAGGTGTATGAAAGCCGAGCTCCAGCAGCAACCAGAGGGCCAGAGATCAAACCCATACAAAGGAGAGACGGAGGACATCGTACCGATCTTTGAAGGGAAGAGCGTCTCGTCATCCAGCTGGTCCTGCACCCAGGTCATGAGGTAATCAATATACTTGGGAGCCGAGCATTTGATGGGCTTCTTGATGTTGGTTCCATCGGCCCAGTGGTACTCGTACCTACAGGACAAACACAGATATTTTTGGATTATTTAGGATTTCCATCGCGCACAGAGAGCATTGCCTCAAAACCGCATCTTTGACTTTATTTAACACACAACAGAACGGCTCTCTGGACTTATTATGACTGACGCCAGCCTGCAAACACATTATTCCCACGTGGGGCCCCTTTCCACCTGGCAGACCCTGAGCTAAATGTAGCCACATTAGTCACATTATTCCCACAAGACGGGAGCATGTCAGGAAAACATCTGGCAGCTGGAAACCTTGCAGCTCATCGAGGCAGGTGTTTACAGAATCACAACACAAGCCCCGCAAGAGCTCCAAATTTAATTTAGGGTGTATTACCATGGTCCAAGCCAGTTAATCAGTCAAAGAGGTCACACATACAGACCCTTAAGGCTGATCTAGGATGGCTGAGTCGAGTAACAGCTTTGGAACCTATTCTGAAACTAAGCACAACATGCAGTAATGCTTTCAAGTATCAGGATTGTGATATGATGAACAAAGTCTGTATTGAAAACATTCTGTCCAATCGGTGGCCAGGAGTTGGGTGATATCACCCTTTAGTAGCACTTCAGCCACTCAGAAGCTCAGCTGAGCAGGTTAAAAAAAATGGGGGAGGGGTGAGCATTTAGGGTGGTAGGGCTCCTCTGATTGGCTAAATACATAGACTTGGCATGATATGGCATATGGCATGATAACACACCGTTTTTGGCAATTCGGGCAGTCCTTGCAATGTGTGTATCGCAATAAGGATTCATTCGAGTCACATATTGAGGAAGAACCAGGGGAATACCATTTGTACACAGGATATAATGATGTCTTAGGATCTAGTGAACATCTCTGACTGGGTAGAGAATGCCGCCATAACATAGCCAACATTTCATTCGCTCGAGGCGTAGAGAGAAACTTACTTGGGACCAGCAGACATGACAGGACAGCTTTCCTCTGTGCAGAAATCTGTTATGGTGCCATACAGCATGTTGATCTGGTTGAAGAAATCCACAGCTGAAGGTGGGGGGGAGAAAAAAAGGAGGGGGGTGCATTTTTAAGTCAATCATACATGAGACCAAATGCTGTGTGTGCCAGCAGCACAAATGGCTGGCATCAAGTTCCCCCCACTGCCCTTCAACCCCCCCCCCCCCCCCCCCCCCCCCCCCCCCCCCCCCCACTGCCCTTCAACCCCCCCCCCCCCCCCATCTCCTCCAGGACTCGGGGGAGAGGGACACATTCCAGTTATCTGCAACTAACTGTTATCGCTCATTCCCAAGGGGGCGCCCAGCCAACTTTGGCTTTCCATCAGCTGGACAGATCCATTTAAAGTGTTGGCAGCGTTTGTGTTGGTCTTCCACTTTGATAATCTCGCAAAACAACACACTGAAACACTGAGGCGACATATGTGTAGTGTGTGGCGCTGTTTTCAGGGGATACCAACTGCTTGTTATGTCTCGCATAAAAAGATCTAACATGCACATGTCTGAACTCAGATCAAAGCTAGAGCAGCGCTAAATTACATGGAATGACGACATGATTCTGTTAGAGCTCGGCTCTCAGAAAGCCACTTTTACGATGACAGATTTTCCATAGAGAGGATCAGAGGCAAACACGCCATATTGATGCTAGTTCGGGGGTGCTTCTATCCCGCAAAATGCAGATCTTATGAAAAGAGAAGTTGTGAGCTGCCACTCGTGAACAGAAATCATGTGGAGAGGTCTTCTAACTTCCTTCAATTGCGCAAGTTAAAACAACTCCGGCAGCAGCTGGCTAACATCCATCCATAACCTTTTATGAAACTGGAGAGCTCAAACATCACAGCCGTGAAATAACCAAGGCATCTCTCAGTCAGCTCAGCAAAGCAAAGCAAAGCAGGAAAATGCCTCGACTTGTTGATAATTTTGGATAAATACGGCACATCCCAGCGTTTTTATTGTCCCTACAAAGGAATGTGAAGCGCAAACTACTCAGAGTCGACGGCAATTAACTTCAAGTGATGGCCGTGACAAACTCATTTAGCGAAACATTTGCTTGCCTTTCGTGAGGATCTGTGCCCTTTAATCAGGTTACATTTCAGTGTAGTAAAAAAAAAAAAAAAAAGGACTTGAAATAAAAAGTTAACTCAATTGCCAGTATGCTGCGACAGAGAACATCTGAAACTACTGACGCAAGAAGAAATTAAATGTCTACCTGGCGTCCGTTTGTCTCAATTTGGAGAAAAAAAAGCAAACAAGGCTCTCGGAAGATGGACAATACAGTCTATTTAACATTCACAGTGGTATTTCCAACTTGAATAGTCTTTAGAGGGAATGCCAAGAGCCTAATAGTTCAAATGAGTCATGTTGAGATTTCAGAAACGGAGCTCCAGAGGAACATGCAAAACTAAAAAGGACTGAACCTGAGGAGACTGTATCGAGGAATGGGGGGGGGGGGGGGGGGGAGAAGGTGAAACTGGTGCTTACTGTTGACTGCAACCCATTCATTTAAGTCTTCGCCCTCGGGCAACATGACGGCCATGCGCAGGTTTCCACTTCCCAGTGTGGCCTCGGCATGTTTCAGTAGCTCGTACTGGTGCGAACCCTCCGGGATATTCTTCTTGGGTTTGAAAGTCTTGGATGAACGGTTTCCACTGTGAGTCACATGTCAAAAGAGGAAGACAGATGGGGTGATAAACAAGGTAGCTAGTCAGATGCGATGACAAATCGTGACTTCACCGCGCCTCCCTGGGTGAGGGGCTGTGCTCACAAAGTGGCAATCCTTCAAAGAAAAGCTAACAAAATGCTCCAACACAGCTCCGATTTAGACTTGTCGTCAGCCGCTCACCCAGTAGCTTTTCACACACTTTTGTACACTGATGACACAGCATCAGGAGCAGGATGGGGTTCAGTATTTCTAGACTAGGATCAGAGGGCTGGAATTGAACTACACATCTTCCACTGTCGCCCACAAAAGAGTGCGAGACAAAAGTCAAGACAAAAAAAAAAGTCAAGACAAAAGAGTTGAGCTCCGTAGGTTTTTGGCAGAATCAGAAGAACAGTACATCTCTGTATGCGTAATGAGGCCATTTGGAGATAGTACTGAATTCAATCCCTCTCGCTGCTCCATTTAACAAGAATTTGTGAGACATCACAACACGGTCACGCTCCCCAACAGCTCGCCATTTAATTAGGACATCAACATCTCCCTGCAAACTGTTCCATAATCAAAATCAAGGGGCCAGTTTCCATCACTCCTACCGCACAGAAAGTATTCCTTTTGGGTGTCAAGAGACAAACAGCCAGGTCTTAAAGCAGCTCTAAATCTGCCTTTGATAGCATTAAACTATTAGGACTAATCAAATGGGTCTCTACAAACCTCGTGTCTGATGGAAACCATGATAAAACATTACAAAAAGGAGGCTTTTGTGAGGACATTTGTGCCTTATAGTGTTGAGGACATGCCAGATCTGTTTGAATCATTCCAGTTACTGGACCTATTTTTCATTTTTTTTTCTCTTTTTGTGGGGGCGGTGTGTTACATGTTATCTTTTCGCTTCTGCTTGCTCTAAAATGAGACCCCAGCATCGTTACTTAGGGGTGCGTTCAATGTCCACCCCTGGATTCCATGGTCAGGCCTTTTACTTCACCTTGTAGTATAATATCATACATACAATTGGTGGTAAATCATACATAGAATACTTGGGCATACAGATCCACCGTTGGGCAGGATCAGCCTTAACAAAGTGCCCCGACCAGCAAATATACAGGCCAGGTTGGCTAAAACCCTAAAGCAAGTTACATCCACGGAGGACCCGATGTTATGTATGTAGAAAAATCTGAGTCATGACACAACAATAGAGTCGTGACAAGTTGGAAATAACCTGCCATCGATGGCAAAGATAATCTAGACGGTAATCTATAGACATCACATGAGACATAAGGGGGAGGTGAGCCCAGGAAGTAGTCCCAGCCCGTCTTATGCTAAAGGCTAAGCCAACCAGCGAGTTGCGAAAACGCAAACATCGTTGATATGAACAGAACTGGAGCTAAATACGAGGGCTAACAAGTATTAATAACGGGATTAAGACTCACAAAAGGAAGCTCATGTTTCCCCGGGCTGTAGAAAATAAACTCTCCTGGTAAAATTTTGCTAAGAAGCAAAAAGAGAAAAAAATGGCTTGTTCGTTCAAAGTCCCACGCGTCCTCCGGCTGCCTCGAGACGTCCAGGCGTCTGGTTCAAAATATCAGGGAATAAAGAAGGAGAGAGACTTAGCGTTAGGACGAAATAAAGAGAAATACACAGCCAGACCGGTCCACTGGATGCTACTGTGGACGCTGAGAGGCTGAAGGAAATCAACACTTCTTCACAGTGCGATCTGCAGGCAGACCAGGTGCCTTTCTGCACTGTGCTGCCATCTGGTTGCAGGACGAAGTCAACGCTGGAACTGTACACTCGAAGCTCAGCCTATTGAGTCGCCTCGGAGTTTTGAGATTTCCATCAAATGACAAAAACAAGTAAACTATTGTCTGATGGAGAGGGGAATTTATAAGTGAATGTTTGGTAAACCCAAACTCCTCAAGTTTGCAGATGACACCACCCTCACAGAGCGCAGAGAGTAGTGGAGTGTAAGGATGACATGTGGCATGTCGAACATAAAGCCTCCTGTATCAATCAGAACTAAGATTGTCCAAGAAGAAGAGGTTTTTTTAAATTATTAATAAACCATGTATCTCACATCACAAAATAATGGCCAAGTGCACTGCACCATAGTACAAACGACCAGGCAGCAACAAGGTGTGTTTCACACCAGTCTACTCTGTATACACTAGAAATCATCTTTTAGCCAGTACCTGATAGATCCAACTATTGATGCATCTCCAATGTACACAAATTTCATATGGGGGGTGGAATAGGCAGACTGTAGGTTCAGACTGTAGGTCGCTGGTAGCAACAGCTATCGGTGGTTCCGCAACTTGTATTGGCCTGTCTGGAGAGTGAGCAGTGAATGAGCAGTATAACTGTATAACCTGCACTGTACATTACATAGAGATTCAGCACATTGGAGATATCTCATGAAATAATGACAGATACAGTTTTGATCGAGTCAAACTGGAAATAAGTCTGACTAACTGCTGTCAACGCAAACCAAACTGATTCAGGCAATGCAGAGGCTGACTGACCTGTAACAGTGGGCCATCATCTCCATATCAGTGAGGATCCATTTCCAGATGGAGGAATTGAGTTGGGGAGCTTCTTTCTTTTCTTTTTTTTTTTCATTTATATATTATGATTATTTTTGATTTGTTTTATTTGTATTTTTTTTTGGGTTGTGTGATTATTCATTTACTTACTTTTGTTTTTATTTGTTTGATTTTTGTTTTTGGAGATTTTTATTTTTCATTTGTCTATTTATTATTTTTGTATTCTGTTGTTCAGTTACTTCACTCACCCTCCTGTTGATGTTTCTGCTTTCCTCTTGCTCAGTCAGCTTGTTGAACTTCTCCTTTAGAGCTCTGTACTTGTTGAAGCTCCGGCCCAGCTCACGTGGTTTTTCAGCTGGGCTTCGATTTACCAATTTGAATTTCTTCATGAGTTTCAGCTTTGTATATTTTTCTTGCCAGAGATTAAAAGTCTTTTATGTGCTGTCAAGTGGTGAGTATTTGAACAAGTTTGTTGAAGTATTGCTTTGTATCTGATACTTGCAGTTTCTTTTCTTACCCAATTTCTTTTCTTACCCACTTAACCCGAGTTAAAATAAGTTTGTTTCAAGTAATTTGATCCTCAAAGTTTTCATCATTTGTTTCTCACAGTCCATAGTAACTTGTGAGCATCAATACAAAGAGGGACTGTTAACTTATCAGGCAGCTGCACTCTGTTGCAATTCTGAACAGTGGGAAGTATCACATGCCATCTTTCCAGCCCTACCTCTCCTCCCCACACCACCACTCTTTTTCATCAGCTCAGTTTGCAGCTTTCACCAGTTTAGCCAACATTTCTGCTATTTCAGGCGGAGAGATAAATGAGGGTCAAGCAAGGGAAAAGTAGCTGTTCCTGATGGCATTAGCTCAAAGCCCCGTAGAACTTGCTCCAGTCAGCTTGGTACCATCCTCACACACCTCTTCAATGTGAGCCTGAAGCTGCAGAAGATCCCTGAACTATGGAAAACATCATGACCTGTCCTGGTCCCCAAGAAGAGACTGCCTATTGACTCCAATGACTACAGGCCTGTAGCTATCACTTACATCTTGACATCCTGACAACACTTGAGAGGCTAATTATCTCACATGTCAGACCTAACGTGAAGACACTAATGGGTCCTCCATAGTTTGCTTAGTTTACAGTTTTCTCCAACATGTGCTTTCTTCAGAATTTATTTGACGACTCAACGGTTGTTGGCTATATCAGTGGAGAACGTGAAGAGGACTAGAGGTGTATGATTGCAGACTTTTTGGACTGGTTCAAAATTAACTACCTCGAGCTGAACATCTCCAAGACTATGAAGGTGGTGATTAACTTCACCTTATAATTTGCTCCTCACTGTTTCTAACAACTTTTGTGCATCGATACAAAGAAGGACTGTTACCTCATCAGGCAGCCGCATTCTGAATGGTGGGAACCACCACGGTGCAGATTGAGATGAAGGTGGCGTGATGAAGATGATGGGCTTATCTCAGAGCCCACTCCTCAGCACATAAAAGACTCTAATGAGGAGAAACATTGAGCATGGGTTTGTTTATGGGTAATTCATACTCTGTGTGTATGTGCTGTGACCTTGTTGATATTGGTGAAGATTAAAGGACACAGTGTTCATGATATCAGCCTCAAGTTGAGAAAATTCTTTATTTGATAGAATGTTTCCAGCATCTCCCTTATACAATTTATATATTC
This sequence comes from Karalla daura, assembly GCA_029224185.1. Classification (NCBI taxonomy): domain Eukaryota; kingdom Metazoa; phylum Chordata; class Actinopteri; order Chaetodontiformes; family Leiognathidae; genus Karalla; species Karalla daura. Next base: position 5,109,113 of record CM055201.1, read on the forward strand.
AATGTACAACCTTGTGTTTTCTGTTGTCTTATGATGTTATCTCATGTCACCTCCTTGCCTGTTTTCTTTACCAATCACCAAAGCTAATTCCATATCGTGGTATAGCTGGCAACAAATCTGATTCTTCTTTGTTCTGCTTTGTTGCCCTTTTGTTAACATGTTTTTCTGTTATTTGCTGAATGATTCTGTATGTGAGAACATTAAAAGCAACTCAAAAATCAGACTCAATTTTAATTATTGGTGCACACACGGTCAATAAAGGGTTAGGGCTGTTATGATTCTTTCTGATTGTTTACAAATCCTTTTGTTTGGATGCTGAACAAAACAACACGAGTGACCGCTAGATGTCGCTGTTTTTCGTCTGCACGAACGACGATGACGTCACCAGTGACGAAGCCTTGGGGCGAGCCGTGCTTCGTTCACGGACTAGAAGACGAAGAAATGTGCCACCCGCTGCATAACTAACACATTTGTAGCCTACGTGCCCCCCGTGTCCTCCTCTTTTCCCAACATCTACGTGACGTTATGACGTGTTAGCCTGCGTAAAAGCATTTTGAAGCTGCTCTTTGAGGAATAATAGAAGCAGCGTGTTTAAATCGTAGATAGGTGAAATGGGCTGGCACTAGGACCGCTCGGCCGTGCGTCAGGTGACGCCACCGACAGATATATGCGTCGGGAGTGTGTGTGGCCCGCAGCTCCAGCTCCAGCTCGTCGGATGTTCCCCTGCGACAGGCCCATGTCTGAAACCCCAGACAGCGCAAAGCCATATTTCAGCATACGTTCCAGCTGGTTCCGAAACAGGTAACAGAACAAGGCCAGAAACTCCCCGGCTCCAGCCCTCTGTGTGTGTGTCTGCCCCTCCGTGAGGCGTTCGCTGACAGATCCTCCGTCGGTGTTGTTTCGCTGCAAGATGGAGTGCGAGTGGAAGCCAGACGAGCAGGGGCTTCAACAGATTTTACAGCTGCTCAAAGAATCCCAGTCGCCAGACACGTCCACACAGAGGTCCGTCCAGCAAGTATCCTTTTTTCGATTCGTTAAGTGAAGACGGCGCAGAGTCTGCACGTACTCAACAGGCAAGGCGACAGCAGCCGAGGTGCTACACCGTTATAGGCAGGTATGCAGGTATTGTCCCCCCCAACGTAGGGATAGAACGGGCCTTGATGTGTTCATTTACACCCCAAGGTCTATTTGAGATGGGAATATTGGTGTTATTCTTAGGTGGCTGCTTCACAATCAAATGACACACATATGCTCGAGCAAGCCAGGTAATCGCCTCCATAGACACTTAATTAGCTGCACCTGTCATAGTGTATATTTATCCAATAGGCCAATAATCACATGGGGGAGCAACAGCATGCTGCAACCAGGGCTGGATCTGCATCAGGATGAGGTGGTGGTGGTGGGGGTGGGGGGCTGAAAGGTGATCCAGGTGACTTTGAGTGTGACGGGGTGTTTGGTGCTGACAGTTGTGGTCGTTTTTATCAGAAACCACTGACCTGCAGGGATTTTCACACATCTATGCTGCGGAGGTTGGTGTGGGAAGAAGAGGCTACCCAGATGGATGCAGCCAGGTCTCTGATTATGGTGTTGTTGTTGAATGCAGAGGTCAGAGAAAGAAAGGTTGTCCCCCCCCCCCATTTCCCATTTCATGAGCACATCCAATATTAACTTAGTATTGATGGTCCATTCCATGGCCAAATGGAAGAAGGCATCTGTAGAGGACAAAGCTCAAATGTGGCATGTTTTTAATCTGCTAGTTTAATATGATCCTTGCAGACCCTGCCAGAATGTTTTGCTGAGACAGACAGAGATAGGTCTCGGGTTTGATTTCCTTCTAAATTTACTTGCTATCCCTAATAGATATTTTGTGCTGTCGCTCGGTTAAAAAAAAAAGTGTTTTCTAATTTGTAATGTCGTAACCTGCAGCCTGATCTCCCCAAGGAATCAGTACAATTTCTATCTGTCTGTCTGTCCTTACTTAAAGATTAACAACATTGACACAAAAGACTTGAAATAGATCTGCTTGTATCAACGCCTTGCCTTGGACGGACACTTCCGACACTTCTCCAGATTTGCTATTAGCCTTTGTTTATGGCTTGGTTGAGGCATGTGGAGCCTTGGCATATATACAGCCAACAGTTCAAACTGGCATTGCAGGAGCAGCCAAGGCCACTTCTGTGGCTATTTTGGACTCTACTGTACACACGGAGCATTATTTGAGTGCCACAGCCTCTCCGGTGTGTTGTTGTGAAGACGGCGAACCTGTCCCTTTTGACTCGCATGCAGCAGGGTAAGGAGTCGTGTCACACAGCTCAAATCTTCTCGAGCTGGTTTCTTGAACATGACAATGGCTCGCACTGTGGTCAGATTGCCTCCACAGTCACAAGACATCAACCCAGTAAGACACCTGTGGGATGTGGCGACACAGGAGCCACTGTGCCATGCCTTCGGGACAATAAGAACATAGTCAGCCAGAGAGTCAGCCAGTCTGGGTGAATGTCACAAAGAGTTAAGGGGTCTGATGTCACCCAACCTATGTTCTGAGATTGCCGTAATGGGGGTTTTGTGATGCAGTTGTTCTGTACAAACGGCCACATTCTGCGTCGTCTGGTTTTCTGTTGATCCTGAATGATTTGCTTATGCAACGCCTCATATGTGCTGCATCATTAACTCATAGACAAGCTGCTATTACAGCCTTAAATA
>CM055201.1:5131815-5141815 GCA_029224185.1 Karalla daura
GGTTAGGGTTAGGGTTAGGGTTAGGGTTAGGGTTAGTCTAGGGTTAGGGTTAGGGTTAGTCTAGGGTTAGGGTTAGGGTTAGGGCTAGGGTTAGGGTTAGGGTTAGGGTTAGGGTTAGTCTAGGGTTAGGGTTAGGGTTCACGTCTAGTCCTCTTTAAGTCAAATAACTTTTGAAAGGAAGGTCCTACTGACTTGAAACCAAGTCCTACCCCACCTAAATCTGACATGAGCTTTCCATTGGTGGCACTCATTCATCTCTACGCACCTCCATTCCAGAAATACAGCCATTTTCCGACCGGATATGGCTTAGGGTTAGTCTAGGGTTAGGGTTAGGGTTAGGGTTAGGGTTAGTCTAGGGTTAGGGTTAGGGCTAGGTTTAGGGTTAGGGTTAGGGTTAGGGTTAGGGTTAGTCTAGGGTTAGGGTTAGGGCTAGGGTTAGGGTTAGGGTTAGGGTTAGGGTTAGTCTAGGGTTAGGGTTAGGGTTAGGGTTAGGGTTAGGGTTAGTCTAGGGTTAGGGTTAGGGTTAGGGTTAGGGTTAGGGTTAGGGTTCGTCTAGGGTTAGGGTTAGGGTTAGGGTTAGGGTTAGTCTAGGGTTAGGGTTAGGGCTAGGGTTAGGGTTAGGGTTAGTCTAGGGTTAGGGTTAGGGTTAGGGCTAGGGTTAGGGTTAGGGCTAGGGTTAGGGTTAGGGTTAGGGTTAGGGTTAGTCTAGGGTTAGGGTTAGGGTTAGGGTTAGGGTTAGGGTTAGTCTAGGGTTAGGGTTAGGGTTAGGGTTAGGGTTAGGGTTAGGGTTAGGGTTCGTCTAGGGTTAGGGTTAGGGTTAGGGTTAGGGTTAGTCTAGGGTTAGGGTTAGTCTAGGGTTAGGGTTAGGGCTAGGGTTAGGGTTAGGGTTAGTCTAGGGTTAGGGTTAGGGTTAGGGCTAGGGTTAGGGTTAGGGTTAGGGTTAGTCTAGGGTTAGGGTTAGGGCTAGGGTTAGGGCTAGGGTTAGGGTTAGGGTTAGGGTTAGTCTAGGGTTAGGGTTAGAGCTAGGGTTAGGGTTAGGGTTAGGGTTAGGGTTAGGGTTAGGGTTAGGGTTAGTCTAGGGTTAGGGTTAGGGTTAGGGTTCACGTCTAGTCCTCTTTAAGTCAAATAACTTTTGAAAGGAAGGTCCTACTGACTTGAAATCAAGTCCTACCCCACCTAAATCTGACATGAGCTTTCCATTGGTGGCACTCATTCATCTCTACGCACCTCCATTCCAGAAATACAGCCATTTTCCGACCGGATATGGCTTAGGGTTAGTCTAGGGTTAGGGTTAGGGTTAGGGTTAGTCTAGGGTTAGGGTTAGGGCTAGGGTTAGGGTTAGGGTTAGGGTTAGGGTTAGGGTTAGGGTTAGGGTTAGGTTAGGGTTAGGGTTAGGGCTAGGGTTAGGGTTAGGGTTAGTCTAGGGTTAGGGTTAGGGTTAGGGCTAGGGTTAGGGTTAGGGTTAGGGTTAGGGTTAGGGTTAGTCTAGGGTTAGGGTTAGGGTTAGGGCTAGGGTTAGGGTTAGGGTTAGGGTTAGGGTTAGGGTTAGGGTTAGTCTAGGGTTAGGGTTAGGGCTAGGGTTAGGGTTAGGGTTAGGGTTAGGGTTAGGGTTAGTCTAGGGTTAGGGTTAGGGCTAGGGTTAGGGTTAGGGTTAGGGTTAGGGCTAGGGTTAGGGTTAGGGTTAGGGTTAGGGTTAGTCTAGGGTTAGGGTTAGGGTTAGGGTTAGGGCTAGGGCTAGGGTTAGGGTTAGGGTTAGGGTTAGGGTTAGTCTAGGGTTAGGGTTAGGGTTCACGTCTAGTCCTCTTTAAGTCAAATAACTTTTGAAAGGAAGGTCCTACTGACTTGAAACCAAGTCCTACCCCACCTAAATCTGACATGAGCTTTCCATTGGTGGCACTCATTCATCTCTACGCACCTCCATTCCGGAAATACAGCCATTTTCCGACCGGATATGGCTTAGGGTTAGTCTAGGGTTAGGGTTAGGGTTAGGGTTAGTCTAGGGTTAGGGTTAGGGTTAGGGTTAGGGCTAGGGTTAGGGTTAGGGCTAGGGTTAGGGTTAGGGTTAGGGTTAGGGTTAGGGTTAGTCTAGGGTTAGGGTTAGGGTTAGGGCTAGGGTTAGGGTTAGTCTAGGGTTAGGGTTAGGGCTAGGGTTAGGGTTAGGGTTAGGGTTAGGGTTAGGGTTAGGGTTAGGGTTAGGGTTAGGGTTAGTCTAGGGTTAGGGTTAGGGTTAGTCTAGGGTTAGGGTTAGGGTTAGGGCTAGGGTTAGGGTTAGGGTTAGGGTTAGGGTTAGTCTAGGGTTAGGGTTAGGGTTCACGTCTAGTCCTCTTTAAGTCAAATAACTTTTGAAAGGAAGGTCCTACTGACTTGAAACCAAGTTCTACCCCACCTAAATCTGACATGAGCTTTCCATTGGTGGGTTAGGGTTAGGGTTAGGGTTAGGGTTAGGGTTAGGGTTAGGGTTAGGGTTAGGGTTCACGTCTAGTCCTCTTTAAGTCAAATAACTTTTGAAAGGAAGGTCCTACTGACTTGAAACCAAGTCCTACCCCACCTAAATCTGACATGAGCTTTCCATTGGTGGCACTCATTCATCTCTACGCACCTCCATTCCAGAAATACAGCCATTTTCCGACCGGATATGGCTTAGGGTTAGTCTAGGGTTAGGGTTAGGGTTAGGGTTAGGGTTAGTCTAGGGTTAGGGTTAGGGCTAGGTTTAGGGTTAGGGTTAGGGTTAGGGTTAGGGTTAGTCTAGGGTTAGGGTTAGGGCTAGGGTTAGGGTTAGGGTTAGGGTTAGGGTTAGTCTAGGGTTAGGGTTAGGGTTAGGGTTAGGGTTAGGGTTAGTCTAGGGTTAGGGTTAGGGTTAGGGTTAGGGTTAGGGTTAGGGTTCGTCTAGGGTTAGGGTTAGGGTTAGGGTTAGGGTTAGTCTAGGGTTAGGGTTAGGGCTAGGGTTAGGGTTAGGGTTAGTCTAGGGTTAGGGTTAGGGTTAGGGCTAGGGTTAGGGTTAGGGCTAGGGTTAGGGTTAGGGTTAGGGTTAGGGTTAGTCTAGGGTTAGGGTTAGGGTTAGGGTTAGGGTTAGGGTTAGTCTAGGGTTAGGGTTAGGGTTAGGGTTAGGGTTAGGGTTAGGGTTAGGGTTCGTCTAGGGTTAGGGTTAGGGTTAGGGTTAGGGTTAGTCTAGGGTTAGGGTTAGTCTAGGGTTAGGGTTAGGGCTAGGGTTAGGGTTAGGGTTAGTCTAGGGTTAGGGTTAGGGTTAGGGCTAGGGTTAGGGTTAGGGTTAGGGTTAGTCTAGGGTTAGGGTTAGGGCTAGGGTTAGGGCTAGGGTTAGGGTTAGGGTTAGGGTTAGTCTAGGGTTAGGGTTAGGGCTAGGGTTAGGGTTAGGGTTAGGGTTAGGGTTAGGGTTAGGGTTAGGGTTAGTCTAGGGTTAGGGTTAGGGTTAGGGTTCACGTCTAGTCCTCTTTAAGTCAAATAACTTTTGAAAGGAAGGTCCTACTGACTTGAAATCAAGTCCTACCCCACCTAAATCTGACATGAGCTTTCCATTGGTGGCACTCATTCATCTCTACGCACCTCCATTCCAGAAATACAGCCATTTTCCGACCGGATATGGCTTAGGGTTAGTCTAGGGTTAGGGTTAGGGTTAGGGTTAGTCTAGGGTTAGGGTTAGGGTTAGGGCTAGGGTTAGGGTTAGGGTTAGGGTTAGGGTTAGGGTTAGGGTTAGGGTTAGGGTTAGTCTAGGGTTAGGGTTAGGGTTAGGGTTAGGGTTAGGGTTAGGGTTAGTCTAGGGTTAGGGTTAGGGTTAGGGTTAGGGTTAGGGTTAGTCTAGGGTTAGGGTTAGGGTTCATGTCTAGTCCTCTTTAAGTCAAATAACTTTTGAAAGGAAGGTCCTACTGACTTGAAACCAAGTCCTACCCCACCTAAATCTGACATGAGCTTTCCATTGGTGGCACTCATTCATCTCTACGCACCTCCATTCCGGAAATACAGCCATTTTCCGACCGGATATGGCTTAGGGTTAGTCTAGGGTTAGGGTTAGGGTTAGGGTTAGTCTAGGGTTAGGGTTAGTCTAGGGTTAGGGTTAGGGTTAGGGCTAGGGTTAGGGTTAGGGCTAGGGTTAGGGTTAGGGTTAGGGTTAGTCTAGGGTTAGGGTTAGGGTTAGGGTTAGGGTTAGTCTAGGGTTAGGGTTAGGGTTAGGGTTAGGGTTAGGGTTAGTCTAGGGTTAGGGTTAGGGTTAGGGTTAGGGTTAGGGTTAGTCTAGGGTTAGGGTTAGGGTTAGGGCTAGGGTTAGGGTTAGGGTTAGGGTTAGGGTTAGGGTTAGGGTTAGTCTAGGGTTAGGGTTAGGGTTAGGGTTCACGTCTAGTCCTCTTTAAGTCAAATAACTTTTGAAAGGAAGGTCCTACTGACTTGAAACCAAGTCCTACCCCACCTAAATCTGACATGAGCTTTCCATTGGTGGCACTCATTCATCTCTACGCACCTCCATTCCAGAAATACAGCCATTTTCCGACCGGATATGGCTTAGGGTTAGTCTAGGGTTAGGGTTAGGGTTAGGGTTAGGGTTAGTCTAGGGTTAGGGTTAGGGTTAGGGTTAGGGTTAGGGTTAGGGTTAGGGTTAGGGTTCGTCTAGGGTTAGGGTTAGGGTTAGGGTTAGGGTTAGTCTAGGGTTAGGGTTAGTCTAGGGTTAGGGTTAGGGCTAGGGTTAGGGTTAGGGTTAGTCTAGGGTTAGGGTTAGGGTTAGGGCTAGGGTTAGGGTTAGGGTTAGGGTTAGTCTAGGGTTAGGGTTAGGACTAGGGTTAGGGCTAGGGTTAGGGTTAGGGTTAGGGTTAGTCTAGGGTTAGGGTTAGGGCTAGGGTTAGGGTTAGGGTTAGGGTTAGGGTTAGGGTTAGGGTTAGGGTTAGGGTTAGTCTAGGGTTAGGGTTAGGGTTAGGGTTCACGTCTAGTCCTCTTTAAGTCAAATAACTTTTGAAAGGAAGGTCCTACTGACTTGAAATCAAGTCCTACCCCACCTAAATCTGACATGAGCTTTCCATTGGTGGCACTCATTCATCTCTACGCACCTCCATTCCAGAAATACAGCCATTTTCCGACCGGATATGGCTTAGGGTTAGTCTAGGGTTAGGGTTAGGGTTAGGGTTAGTCTAGGGTTAGGGTTAGGGCTAGGGTTAGGGTTAGGGTTAGGGTTAGGGTTAGGGTTAGGGTTAGGTTAGGGTTAGGGTTAGGGCTAGGGTTAGGGTTAGGGTTAGTCTAGGGTTAGGGTTAGGGTTAGGGCTAGGGTTAGGGTTAGGGTTAGGGTTAGGGTTAGGGTTAGTCTAGGGTTAGGGTTAGGGTTAGGGCTAGGGTTAGGGTTAGGGTTAGGGTTAGGGTTAGGGTTAGGGTTAGTCTAGGGTTAGGGTTAGGGCTAGGGTTAGGGTTAGGTTTAGGGTTAGGGTTAGGGTTAGGGTTAGTCTAGGGTTAGGGTTAGGGCTAGGGTTAGGGTTAGGGTTAGGGTTAGGGTTAGGGTTAGTCTAGGGTTAGGGTTAGGGCTAGGGTTAGGGTTAGGGTTAGGGTTAGGGCTAGGGTTAGGGTTAGGGTTAGGGTTAGGGTTAGTCTAGGGTTAGGGTTAGGGTTAGGGTTAGGGCTAGGGCTAGGGTTAGGGTTAGGGTTAGGGTTAGGGTTAGTCTAGGGTTAGGGTTAGGGTTCACGTCTAGTCCTCTTTAAGTCAAATAACTTTTGAAAGGAAGGTCCTACTGACTTGAAACCAAGTCCTACCCCACCTAAATCTGACATGAGCTTTCCATTGGTGGCACTCATTCATCTCTACGCACCTCCATTCCGGAAATACAGCCATTTTCCGACCGGATATGGCTTAGGGTTAGTCTAGGGTTAGGGTTAGGGTTAGGGTTAGTCTAGGGTTAGGGTTAGTCTAGGGTTAGGGTTAGGGTTAGGGCTAGGGTTAGGGTTAGGGCTAGGGTTAGGGTTAGGGTTAGGGTTAGTCTAGGGTTAGGGTTAGGGTTAGGGTTAGGGTTAGTCTAGGGTTAGGGTTAGGGTTAGGGTTAGGGTTAGTCTAGGGTTAGGGTTAGGGTTAGGGTTAGGGTTAGGGTTAGGGTTAGTCTAGGGTTAGGGTTAGGGTTAGGGCTAGGGTTAGGGTTAGGGTTAGGGTTAGGGTTAGTCTAGGGTTAGGGTTAGGGTTCACGTCTAGTCCTCTTTAAGTCAAATAACTTTTGAAAGGGTTAGGGTTAGGGTTAGGGTTAGGGTTAGGGTTAGTCTAGGGTTAGGGTTAGTCTAGGGTTAGGGTTAGGGCTAGGGTTAGGGTTAGGGTTAGTCTAGGGTTAGGGTTAGGGTTAGGGCTAGGGTTAGGGTTAGGGCTAGGGTTAGGGTTAGGGTTAGGGTTAGGGTTAGTCTAGGGTTAGGGTTAGGGTTAGGGTTAGGGTTAGGGTTAGTCTAGGGTTAGGGTTAGGGTTAGGGTTAGGGTTAGGGTTAGGGTTAGGGTTAGGGTTCGTCTAGGGTTAGGGTTAGGGTTAGGGTTAGGGTTAGTCTAGGGTTAGGGTTAGTCTAGGGTTAGGGTTAGGGCTAGGGTTAGGGTTAGGGTTAGTCTAGGGTTAGGGTTAGGGTTAGGGCTAGGGTTAGGGTTAGGGTTAGGGTTAGTCTAGGGTTAGGGTTAGGGCTAGGGTTAGGGCTAGGGTTAGGGTTAGGGTTAGGGTTAGTCTAGGGTTAGGGTTAGAGCTAGGGTTAGGGTTAGGGTTAGGGTTAGGGTTAGGGTTAGGGTTAGGGTTAGTCTAGGGTTAGGGTTAGGGTTAGGGTTCACGTCTAGTCCTCTTTAAGTCAAATAACTTTTGAAAGGAAGGTCCTACTGACTTGAAATCAAGTCCTACCCCACCTAAATCTGACATGAGCTTTCCATTGGTGGCACTCATTCATCTCTACGCACCTCCATTCCAGAAATACAGCCATTTTCCGACCGGATATGGCTTAGGGTTAGTCTAGGGTTAGGGTTAGGGTTAGGGTTAGTCTAGGGTTAGGGTTAGGGCTAGGGTTAGGGTTAGGGTTAGGGTTAGGGTTAGGGTTAGGGTTAGGTTAGGGTTAGGGTTAGGGCTAGGGTTAGGGTTAGGGTTAGTCTAGGGTTAGGGTTAGGGTTAGGGCTAGGGTTAGGGTTAGGGTTAGGGTTAGGGTTAGGGTTAGTCTAGGGTTAGGGTTAGGGTTAGGGCTAGGGTTAGGGTTAGGGTTAGGGTTAGGGTTAGGGTTAGGGTTAGTCTAGGGTTAGGGTTAGGGCTAGGGTTAGGGTTAGGGTTAGGGTTAGGGTTAGGGTTAGTCTAGGGTTAGGGTTAGGGCTAGGGTTAGGGTTAGGGTTAGGGTTAGGGCTAGGGTTAGGGTTAGGGTTAGGGTTAGGGTTAGGGTTAGTCTAGGGTTAGGGTTAGGGTTAGGGTTAGGGCTAGGGCTAGGGTTAGGGTTAGGGTTAGGGTTAGGGTTAGTCTAGGGTTAGGGTTAGGGTTCACGTCTAGTCCTCTTTAAGTCAAATAACTTTTGAAAGGAAGGTCCTACTGACTTGAAACCAAGTTCTACCCCACCTAAATCTGACATGAGCTTTCCATTGGTGGGTTAGGGTTAGGGTTAGGGTTAGGGTTAGGGTTAGGGTTAGTCTAGGGTTAGGGTTAGGGTTAGGGTTAGGGCTAGGGTTAGGGTTAGGGTTAGGGTTAGGGTTAGGGTTAGGGTTAGGGTTAGGGTTAGGGGTTAGGGTTAGGGTTAGGGTTAGGGTTAGGGTTAGGGTTAGGGTTAGTCTAGGGTTAGGGTTAGGGTTAGGGTTAGGGTTAGGGTTAGGGTTAGGGTTAGGGCTAGGGTTAGGGTTAGGGTTAGGGTTAGTCTAGGGTTAGGGTTAGGGCTAGGGTTAGGGCTAGGGTTAGGGTTAGGGTTAGGGTTAGTCTAGGGTTAGGGTTAGGGCTAGGGTTAGGGTTAGGGTTAGGGTTAGGGTTAGGGTTAGGGTTAGGGTTAGTCTAGGGTTAGGGTTAGGGTTAGGGTTCACGTCTAGTCCTCTTTAAGTCAAATAACTTTTGAAAGGAAGGTCCTACTGACTTGAAATCAAGTCCTACCCCACCTAAATCTGACATGAGCTTTCCATTGGTGGCACTCATTCATCTCTACGCACCTCCATTCCAGAAATACAGCCATTTTCCGACCGGATATGGCTTAGGGTTAGTCTAGGGTTAGGGTTAGGGTTAGGGTTAGTCTAGGGTTAGGGTTAGGGTTAGGGCTAGGGTTAGGGTTAGGGTTAGGGTTAGGGTTAGGGTTAGGGTTAGGGTTAGGGTTAGTCTAGGGTTAGGGTTAGGGTTAGGGTTAGGGTTAGGGTTAGGGTTAGTCTAGGGTTAGGGTTAGGGTTAGGGTTAGGGTTAGGGTTAGTCTAGGGTTAGGGTTAGGGTTCATGTCTAGTCCTCTTTAAGTCAAATAACTTTTGAAAGGAAGGTCCTACTGACTTGAAACCAAGTCCTACCCCACCTAAATCTGACATGAGCTTTCCATTGGTGGCACTCATTCATCTCTACGCACCTCCATTCCGGAAATACAGCCATTTTCCGACCGGATATGGCTTAGGGTTAGTCTAGGGTTAGGGTTAGGGTTAGGGTTAGTCTAGGGTTAGGGTTAGTCTAGGGTTAGGGTTAGGGTTAGGGCTAGGGTTAGGGTTAGGGCTAGGGTTAGGGTTAGGGTTAGGGTTAGTCTAGGGTTAGGGTTAGGGTTAGGGTTAGGGTTAGTCTAGGGTTAGGGTTAGGGTTAGGGTTAGGGTTAGGGTTAGTCTAGGGTTAGGGTTAGGGTTAGGGTTAGGGTTAGGGTTAGTCTAGGGTTAGGGTTAGGGTTAGGGCTAGGGTTAGGGTTAGGGTTAGGGTTAGGGTTAGGGTTAGGGTTAGTCTAGGGTTAGGGTTAGGGTTAGGGTTCACGTCTAGTCCTCTTTAAGTCAAATAACTTTTGAAAGGAAGGTCCTACTGACTTGAAACCAAGTCCTACCCCACCTAAATCTGACATGAGCTTTCCATTGGTGGCACTCATTCATCTCTACGCACCTCCATTCCAGAAATACAGCCATTTTCCGACCGGATATGGCTTAGGGTTAGTCTAGGGTTAGGGTTAGGGTTAGGGTTAGGGTTAGTCTAGGGTTAGGGTTAGGGTTAGGGTTAGGGTTAGGGTTAGGGTTAGGGTTAGGGTTCGTCTAGGGTTAGGGTTAGGGTTAGGGTTAGGGTTAGTCTAGGGTTAGGGTTAGTCTAGGGTTAGGGTTAGGGCTAGGGTTAGGGTTAGGGTTAGTCTAGGGTTAGGGTTAGGGTTAGGGCTAGGGTTAGGGTTAGGGTTAGGGTTAGTCTAGGGTTAGGGTTAGGACTAGGGTTAGGGCTAGGGTTAGGGTTAGGGTTAGGGTTAGTCTAGGGTTAGGGTTAGGGCTAGGGTTAGGGTTAGGGTTAGGGTTAGGGTTAGGGTTAGGGTTAGGGTTAGGGTTAGTCTAGGGTTAGGGTTAGGGTTAGGGTTCACGTCTAGTCCTCTTTAAGTCAAATAACTTTTGAAAGGAAGGTCCTACTGACTTGAAATCAAGTCCTACCCCACCTAAATCTGACATGAGCTTTCCATTGGTGGCACTCATTCATCTCTACGCACCTCCATTCCAGAAATACAGCCATTTTCCGACCGGATATGGCTTAGGGTTAGTCTAGGGTTAGGGTTAGGGTTAGGGTTAGTCTAGGGTTAGGGTTAGGGCTAGGGTTAGGGTTAGGGTTAGGGTTAGGGTTAGGGTTAGGGTTAGGTTAGGGTTAGGGTTAGGGCTAGGGTTAGGGTTAGGGTTAGTCTAGGGTTAGGGTTAGGGTTAGGGCTAGGGTTAGGGTTAGGGTTAGGGTTAGGGTTAGGGTTAGTCTAGGGTTAGGGTTAGGGTTAGGGCTAGGGTTAGGGTTAGGGTTAGGGTTAGGGTTAGGGTTAGGGTTAGTCTAGGGTTAGGGTTAGGGCTAGGGTTAGGGTTAGGTTTAGGGTTAGGGTTAGGGTTAGGGTTAGTCTAGGGTTAGGGTTA
>CM055201.1:5144315-5185083 GCA_029224185.1 Karalla daura
TTCTTCAAACTGAATTGAAAACAGGCTTTGTCGCCTTCCACCGTCCCCGGTTGTGTGCAAAACAATTAAAAGACAATAAGAGAGTTAAGTGGATCAGGTCACCAGCCCCGACGGCAGCACAGCTCTGCACGAGCTCCACCACGCTCTTCTAAAATGGCGTTTTATAATTCATTAATCTGCCTATTTTCCGCCCATCAAGACGAGCCCACGCGATCCCTGAGTGGCCTGATCCTCAAGAACAATGTGAAAGCTCACTATCAGAACTTCCCCAATGGCGTGTCCGATTTCATCAAGAGCGAGTGCCTCCAGAACATCGGAGACTCGTCGCCTCTCATCCGGGCCACTGTGGGTGAGTTGTGGCCTCGGGATACTCTGAATGCCGGATTTCCAGTTAGCATATGAGGTGTTCACTTACCAAAATGGAATCGATCGGCTCTGAACAAAGGCAGAGGCCTCACGCGGTATTGTCAGACTCTTTTAAGATGATTTAGAATTGTTGAATGCAAATGATTTGGGCATGGGGGCAGGGATCTCGCATGTCCTGGAAAGCCTGGAAAGGTGGTGACCGATTTTCCAGTCAACGAAAAGACACGGAAAGCATGCGAGAAAATCTCAGATTCCTGGCAACTGAAATGTGCTGGAGAAGTATTGGAAAAGCGATTTCAATGGGAACTGGGAACTTCACCTGTTCTCTAGCTGCTGTTTTTTTGAAAAAAATCTGAAATTTATTTATGAATGCACATCTTTTGCCAGGAGTAGACTGATGATATTCAACGACGCTCAAGGAAAAATCCCGGGTCCCATTTAAGAGCAGCTCCTCAGGGTGTGTGTAACATTGAAGATTTGTCAGTCTTCAAAGTACAGCATTGACCACACCCATTCAGTTTTAAATTTGCTCATTTCCTGCATTAAATCTGACATGTTTTGCTTCTTTAAGGAGCGTAACTCCTCCTGCAAATCCCCACAAATAGAATATAATCGAGGGTATTGTGATGCTGGAAGGCTGCATGCGACTCACTCCCATGCTCCTGGATTTGTTTTGATCGTCCTGTCACTCCACTGTAAGTGATGCTAATTTCCTCTGATGACAGGGATCCTCATTACCACGATTGCCTCCAAGGGAGAGCTGCAAAACTGGCCCGAGCTTCTGCCCAAACTCTGCCTGCTGTTGGATTCGGAGGACTACAACACATGCGAGGTGAGGACAAACTGGGACTGTAGGTGGGATCTTGTGACTGCATGATCTAATCTGCTGCTCATTAGCCGGGGCCTGTCTGTGTGTGTGTGTGTGTGTGTGTGTGTGTGTGTGTGTGTCTAAAGCATCTAAAGTAACCTCTGTGATGTCTTTGGTATAAAAATCACTCGGTAGGAGTGTAAAAATCTTTCTATCTTTAGGTGATAAAAGCAATAAAAACAAAAGCAACCGAATTATTGTTAAGTTCTCGAAGATGTTTTGCCTCTGGTCCAAAAGGCTTCTTCAGTTCTGGTTTAGATGTGGCATTTTTCAGGTTTCATATGTTGGTTTCATACCAGAGTCGTTTGGTCTTCTTTACACAGACCACAGTTCATCTCCTCGGATTGTCTGATCAGTTCAGGCAGGTGTGAAAGCTCATCTGAGCTCTGGTGTGGTCCAAACAGGTGAACTCTGGTCCGCCTGAGAATCTCGGTTCGCTTGCAAGTGAGTCCTGGTGCAGTTTGCTTTCAGTGGGAATGCAAATGGACTGTCCAGAGCTCAGGCTCTTAGACGGAGCACGGTGCAAATTCAGTAAAAAAAAACACAGCAAAAGGCCATTATTATGATTATTATTATTATTATTAGCTGTCTCTTCACCCAAATTGAGCCCCAAGGGCACTGGACTGCATGCATCTGATGGACCTGATTCCATTTGTGTACTTGTTTTTTATTTTTAAATATATATATGAATATTTTCACTCCTCGTGAAGATCATGTGTTTGTTTTTGTGGTGCCAAGCCTACTGGAGAGTCATTGTTTGTTGTCTGTTTTTGGCCCTGGCCGATCGATGTGCTGGTTATCGAAAGTCCCGTATATAAGTGAACCAAGCGAAGGCATCAGAGTGTGTCTCCGTCCTCCACCCAAATGGTCCCTCCCTAAGCCCCCCCCCCCGCCCCCCGCCCCTTAGATAAGCCGGAAGCAGCCAGCGCAGCCAAACATGTTATGGGTCTAAACCACAAGCATCTGCTGCTGAGCGTACAGATTACCCGGCATTTAGATCCCTGAAATTTAAACACGTTTACCATGTTTACTTGGGGATTACGCCTCGCTTTACAATGACGATGCGATGTCATTTGTCGGGCCGCGGCTCTCGATCTGTGTGAGATAGGGAGAGCCTAAGGGCGCGCGCATCACTTCTCCGTAATACGTTCTCCCGCCCCCTCGGCTGTAGTCGAGCAGACAGCGCTGAGTGTCTGTTTGTTCGTTTTAGTCATTTATTGTAGGGGTGGGGAGGGGGGGTGGGGTGGGGGGGTAAAAGTGGAGCGCTGGGTCAGCCATAAAGCAGCATCTGGATGGCATCCTGCTGGCCAGATGAGCTAGAGGCGTCTCACAGCTGGAGCCGCAGCCACAACTGCAGATTATTCAACATGGAGTCAGTTATTCTCTCTTCTATTTTTTACAACAAAAAAAAACCCAACACTTTGACCCCGTTTCCTGCCTTGGCACACATCATCCCTCCAGAACAGCTTTCATGATGTGCGTATCGGCAAAGAACAACACGGCGTTCACTCTTCTGCTACCAGCAAGCCTCCACCCCCCCCCCCCCCCCTCCACCCCCCCCCCGTGCCCGCTCTATTTATTTATGTATTTTCATATTAAGTCATTACGCGCCACACGGCGCCATTCCGGGTGACGTCGGCATCTCTGCGGCAGCTGGTAACGTTGGGGGAGAGGGGGGGCGGGGTGGGGGGGGGGGCGCGGGCCGGACAGGAAAGGTGGCGGTATCACAGGAGGGAGGGCGCACGGGCCGGGCAGCACGTTGAACCGTCACGCCACGTTAAGCTTCGTCTGAGGGTCATTTTTCTGATGTTTCCTGGCAGGATTGCTCATCGCCCCCCCCCTCCCCCGCCCCCCCCCCCCCCCCCCTTCCTCCCTCCTCCCCCCCGCTGCGGCAGGAATGCTCGTACGGTTTCCGGCGAGCTGCGGTATCTGAAATTTAACAAGGGAGGGAAAACAAACAAACAAACAAACAAAAAACAAAACAACGAGCCGCGGCTCCCCGTAGCGCCGCGGCCCTCCGCGCTCGTAAAGCTCATTCAGATGCGGAGATTTAGGTCAGCTATTTACTGCAGAGGATCTCCAAGTGCATGTGTGTACGAGGGCTTTGGGATGAACGGCCACGACTCCTCATAAGACTCGCTATGATTTTGAAAAGCAGCTTGGAGCCCGGAAAGCCTCTTAGTGTCCGAGCCAGAAGATGGTGAAGTTGGCGCTGGACCGGGCGGGGCAAAAAAAAAAAGCGCCGTCCTCTAATCGCGTCGCGAAAGGTGCGGGATGTGGATTTACAGGAAGACCGTCCAAAAACCTCTTCATGGTGCTCGTTCGTGTGTCGCTTTACGAATTTTGAAACGCGCCTTCGAAAACGGGCAAAGCCGAACTGTGGGCGAACGCGACGGGCATGACACGAGCCGTACGAACAAGTCACTGGACTGTCTCGCTCGGAATGTGGCGTCCCCCGATCGGTGGCACGCGAGGCGGCCAATCGGTGAATTTCTGACTGGGCCGACGCCCCGCAGCTCCTGTGGTAACGCCAGGGAACGAGGACGAACGGCCCCGTCGGCCGCTCCTCACTGCCATCTACCGCAAATCATGGATTCCTGTGACAGAGGAGGCCCACCTCGGCTTCACCGACGGTCTCGCCTGTGCCTGTGCCTGAAGAGCCCCCCCCCCCGCCCCCGCCGCACCCCGCTCTCTATAAAAAGACACCAGCAGGTGTGTCGAATGCCAAGCGTAATGTCCGTGGGCGGGCTTTTTATAGATTTTGCCTCTGAGCACTTTTGCCGCGCTGATAGATGGCGGCCGGCCGGCCGGCCGGCTGGGCTGGTCGGCGTCGCCGGGGTCGCTTCGAGGGCAGACGTTCCTGCGTTTGGGGGGAAAAAACGCGTCTCTCCAGAGATGTCTGGCCCGTCTCTCTGTCTCTCTCTGTCTCTCTCTCTCTGTCTCTCTCTGTCTCTCTCTGTCTCTCTCTCTCTGTCTCTCTCTCTGTCTCTCTCTCTCTGTCTCTCTCTCTGTCTCTCTGTCTGTCTCTCTGTCTCTCTCTGTCTCTCTCTCTGTCTCTCTCTCTCTCTGTCTGTCTCTCTGTCTCTCTCTGTCTCTTTCTCTCTGTCTCTCTCTCTCCCTCTCTGTCTCTCTGTCTCTCTCTCTGTCTCTCTCTCTCTGTCTCTCTCTCTGTCTCTCTCTCTCTGTCTGTCTCTCTGTCTCCCTCTCTCTGTCTCTCTCTCCCCCCCTCTCTCCCTCTCTCTCTCTCTGTCTCTCTCTCTCTCTCCCCCCCCCCTCTCTCCCTCTCTCTCTCTCTCTGTCTCTCTCTCTCTGTCTCTCTCCCCCCCCCCCCCCCCCCCTCTCTCTCTTCTCTCTCTCTCTCTCTCCCTTCTCTGCTGGTATCCGCGTGGCTAACATTCCCGCGTTGAATGACCTTCCACAGCGGGGACTCGGAGGGCTGGATTACACCCTCGATGCTCCAGCGTCACTGGAATGCTTGAAGGCCACTCCCACGTCCGCGCGCTCCTCTGCCCACCCTCGGCTCCCGCGCCACACCTTTGTCCTCCTCGCAGGTTAAACTCTAGCTGGGCTGCCGCTCCGGACCCCAGATTGAGCCCCGAGGACACAGGAGTGCGCGCGTCCTGACGGACCCGATTCCATTTGTGTATTTGTCTCATTTTTTTTAATATATACCTGTATGTCTTCATTCCTGCCCACTCTTTAATGAAACGTGCCGACGCCAAGTGCATGTGCTCGTGATTCCCGTGTTCCGTTCCACACCATCCCGCAAGGTGAGAGGGAGCCACCTGTATACTAATGAGGCAGACGCCTTTATTCAGCGGAGCTGCACTTTGTCTCCTCCTTGTTTCGACCTTGACACTGTCGCAGCCTGGCGTTCTCATCTCCGCATCCCTCTGGCTCCTCTGGAATTTTTTTTCTCCTCCCCCCCTTTCCCTCCCCCCCACCCCCCCCTTTTCTCGCCGAGTACACCAAGCGCATCTATCATCTCGCAGGGCCGCCGACGTTGGCAACAGTTGCCACGGAAACCGCCCCAGACGGCGTGGGTATCCGCGCTGCGCTGGCGCATCCGCCGCTCCTCAGACATAGGTCTGAGCACGCTGAGACAGTCCGCAGCATATCGAACACGCATACTAACCATCCGTTCGAGCAGCTGTGTGTGCGTGTGTGTGCGCGTGCGTGCGTGCGTGCGTGACCGCCTGCCGATTGTTTGAAGATTACCACGGCGCTGGCGGCTGAATCCTGTTGAGGCTTATGGATGAAGACGTTTTTTGAAAGCTGGAGCGTTGAAGACCTTCCGTTTGACCTATGTCCTATGTGTCGCAAAAAGGTGTTGCTAAAACAAAAACACAAATCCCTCCTCCCCCGTCACTGCACCGATGTCTGAGGGGGCGCTACTGCTCCATCTGGTCAGGGCATCTCTCACGTCCTCTGGCGCTTCCTTCTTCTCCCTCCTTCTGCCCCTCAGGGAGCGTTTGGAGCCCTGCAGAAGATCTGCGAGGACTCCGCTGAGATCCTGGACAGTGACATGCTGGATCGTCCGCTGAACATCATGATCCCCAAGTTCCTGCAGTTTTTCAAGCACAGCAGCCCTAAGATCAGGTACCCCCGCCCGCCCTCCGCTCTCTGCCCTCCGCTCTCTGCCCTCCGCTCTCCGCCCTCCGCTCTCCGCCCTCCGCTCTCCGCTCTCGCGGGCCCCTGAACCGGCTCTTGCTGTGTTGCAGGTCCCACGCCATCGCCTGCGTCAATCAGTTCATCATCAGCAGGACCCAGGCCCTCATGCTGCACATCGACCCCTTCATTGAGGCAAGTCGGCCGGGTGTCGCCCCGGCCTCTCGTGTTGTCGTCCATCAATAAAAACCCGCAAAGGCCCGTGAATGTCGACCGCGCGCTGGACAGATGTCGGTGGGAACGCGCTCCCCCCGACCGGGGTGGGGGGTGGGGTGGGGTCTTCGTCCCGATCCCTACTGCCCGCGGCGACATCGCATCCGCCCAGGGTGTCGCTCTTAAATCCCGTCATAAAATCATTTCTAATTTTAAGGGCCATCTGAACGGGCCGGGCCGGGCCGGCGACAGGGTTTTATTTCGGTCTTTATGTTGTCCTTCCTTTTAGACTTTTACAGTGCCCCATGTATCAGTTTTATGCGCCCGTTTCTCTCGCCTCGCACCCGGAGACACCGAGATCGTCGACCGGAAACGCCCCCCCCCCCCCCCCCGCGCGCCCCCGACATTTTTTTTACGTGATATCGTAACAAAATCCCGAGACTTTTTCTTGGGCGCTTTTAATAGCAACGTGTACCACCCTGGAAAATGTCAAGCAGGCAGGCTGCTTCTACTGCTCAGCAGCAAATCAAGCCAAAACGTATAGCCGAGCACGAGAGGTCATACGATGGTCAAAAACTGCATCCCGAGGGGACCGTTGTGGTATATGACTGAGCTAATTCGGCCTTTCCTCGCTGTGTGGAAAACACAAAAATAGTTTTGAATATTCTCAGGGCTGTTTGCAGGGGGTCATAGACGTTGTCTGACGCTCTGCTCTCCCGCCCGTGCAGAACCTGTTTGCACTGGCGACGGACGAGGAGCCGGAGGTGAGGAAGAACGTGTGCCGAGCTCTGGTCATGCTGCTGGAGGTCCGCCTCGACCGTCTGCTGCCCCACATGCATAACATCGTAGAGGTGGGTGCAGGGGGTGTGTGTGTGTGTGTGTGTGTGATGCCATCGCCCGGAGCGTCTCAGATCGTAGCAGCTCTTCTGTTACTGTCATAAATGAGTCGGCAAATTATCCGGGTCGTAAGGACGCAACCTGATTTGCGCCGAATCGACCGGACGACAGATGTACATCCACTCTCGTTTCGTGTTTTGTTTTGTTTTTCCCTCAGTACATGCTTCAGCGGACTCAGGACCAAGACGAAAACGTTGCCTTGGAGGCCTGTGAGTTCTGGCTCACCCTGGCGGAGCAGCCGGTGTGCAAGGAAGTGCTGGGCGGACACCTCTCCCAGTAAGAACACACACACACAGTCTCACACACACACACACACACACACACACACACACACACACACACACACACACACACACACACACACACAGTCACACACCATCCAGCCCTCAGATTGACAGCGCACAGACTGACACTCCCGTGCAAATGCTGATGCTGATTGATGGCGGCGTTTGGAGTAAGTTTGTGCGAGACCTTGCGCCGGGACGCTATTCCTCCTCCTCCTCCACCCCAGGCCCGGTTAATTAAGAACCCTGGCCGTTGACCTGAGCTGTAACATCCGTCACCGCGCTGTCGCGTCCAAGCCGGGCCCGCGGCGGGGGAGCGGGCGTGAGTGATGGCCCAGCACTCACGACCTATCCTTGCCCTTTTTTTCCCCTCTCCCCCCACCCCTCCTCATCAGTCTCCCTCTGGCTCCTTCCCCAGGCTCACTCCGGTGCTTGTCAACGGGATGAAGTACTCCGAGATCGACATCATCCTGCTCAAGGTTAGTTTACCTAGCCTGACGGCTGCTACCACACACACACGCCCCCACCCCCTCCCCCACCCCATGACTCCAGGTGACAGACGTCGACTGGTTTCTGTCGTCACCGCAACTCTTACGACTCCGGAAGCCGGTTTTGTACGAACTTTGACGTTTTTGCGGCGGTGCGTGGTCGCCAGGGGGACATCGAGGAAGACGAGGCCATCCCCGACAACGAGCAGGACATCAGGCCGCGCTTCCATCGCTCCCGCACGGTCGCCCAGCAGCACGAGGGCGACGGGATCGAGGACGACGACGAGGACGACGACGAGCTGGACGACGACAGCGACACCATGTCTGACTGGAACCTGCGTGAGTTGCGACCCGAGTTGTATTCTGTAGCCCGGCGGCTCGCCAGGTCGCCCCCTTTCAACATCTCTGATTTGCCACGTGTCCCGTGCATGTGTGTGTCCCGACCGTATCGTTTGTCCGTCTGTCCGCGCACCTCCATGTTTGTATGTATGTCTCTCGGCTTTTTTCTCCCCCCCTCCCCTCCACCAAACACCAGGCAAGTGTTCAGCCGCGGCGTTGGACGTGTTGGCCAACGTGTTCAGGGACGACCTGCTGCTGCACATCCTGCCCCTGCTCAAGGAGCTGCTCTTCCACCCGGAGTGGGTCGTCAAAGAGTCTGGCATCCTGGTGCTGGGAGCGATCGCAGAAGGTAGGGAGGGGGGGGGGGGTCACGAAGCCTCTCTAGTCAACGATCCGTTGCGGGGTGCGGAACCGAAGAGGCGCGTGGCATAACTTTCGCGCTCCGCGTCCCCAGGCTGCATGCAGGGCATGATCCCGTACCTGCCCGAGCTCATCCCCCACCTGGTGCAGCGCTTGTCCGACAAGAAGGCCCTGGTGCGCTCCATCACCTGCTGGACGCTGAGCCGTTACGCCCACTGGGTGGTCAGCCAGCCCCCGGACAACTACCTGAAGCCTCTCATGACGGAGCTGCTCAAGCGCATCCTGGACAGCAACAAGCGAGTGCAAGAGGCCGCCTGCAGGTGAGCTTCTGAGCCATTAGCAGTATCGGTATCATCATTCTTCGATATATGTAACTACGACTGTGGCACAGTATGTAAGGTGATGGTCTCACGCGTTCGACCATGTGCTCAATCTCTTGCGACCAGTGCCTTTGCCACCTTGGAGGAGGAGGCGTGCACGGAGCTGGTGCCCTACCTGGCGTTCATCCTGGACACGCTGGTGTTCGCCTTCAGCAAGTACCAGCACAAAAATCTGCTCATCCTGTACGACGCCATCGGGACGCTGGCCGACTCAGTGGGGCACCATCTCAACAAGCCGGTATGCCGTGAACGGCGTCTTATACGCGCGTCGACATGAAATAAGCGCAGACGGCTTGTGTTTTGAACAAGGTCCTATCACGCATCCGTCAAAGAGTCTTTATTGGAATGTGCGGCGTTTGCCAGGAATACATCCAGATGCTGATGCCGCCGCTGATCCAGAAGTGGAACCAGCTGAAGGATGAAGACAAGGACCTCTTTCCTCTGTTGGAAGTGAGTCTCCCATGTGCAGCCGCGGCGGATCGTTTCAGCCCCTGAGTCACTGAGCCTGAGATAATGTTGCGCCCTCCCTCCTTTCCTCCCTCCCTCCCTCCCTCCCTCCCTTTCAGTGTCTGTCATCTGTAGCCACTGCCCTGCAGAGCGGCTTCCTGCCCTACTGTGAGCCCGTGTACCAGCGCTGCGTCAACCTGGTCCAGAAGACCCTCGCTCAGGCCATGGTGAGTGCGTCGGCTGAAAGCGGCCCCCGTGGCGCGCCGTACGTCGCCAAGGAGGCATGTCATCCTTTTACTTGTCGTTCTGCCCTGTCCCGCCGTGCCGCCGTAGCTCCACCAGTCTCAGCCGGACCAGTACGAGGCGCCCGACAAGGACTTCATGATCGTGGCGCTGGATCTGCTCAGCGGCCTGG
This sequence comes from Karalla daura, assembly GCA_029224185.1. Taxonomy (NCBI): domain Eukaryota; kingdom Metazoa; phylum Chordata; class Actinopteri; order Chaetodontiformes; family Leiognathidae; genus Karalla; species Karalla daura. Next base: position 5,153,981 of record CM055201.1, read on the forward strand.
CCGAGGGCCTGGGGGGCGCCATCGAGCAGCTGGTGGCGCGGAGCAACATCCTCACGCTGATGTACCAGTGCATGCAGGTGGGGAGCCGGCCGGACCCGGCGCCGCCGCCCATCTGATCGGAGCCCATCTGACCGTGCGTCTCTCCCCTCCCGCTCAGGACAAGATGCCGGAGGTGCGTCAGAGTTCGTTCGCCCTGCTGGGGGACCTGACCAAAGCTTGTTTCCAGCACGTCAAACCGTGCATCGGTACGTCCCGCGCACTTCTCCAGCCTGACGCGCCGACGCGACACGCGTTGGGTGTCACTTGACTCGCCTCCTCTTCTTCTTCCAGCTGATTTCATGCCCATACTGGGTACAAACTTAAACCCGGAATTAATATCGGTGTGCAACAATGCAACATGGGCAATCGGAGAAATATCTATACAGATGGGTGAGTGCTCTCCGCCACACACACACACACACACACACGCGTAAGACGCATAACGTGGCGCCGGCTCGTGACATCCCGCAGAGCAAACGGTGAACAGATTTCTCTCTCCGCGGCTCCTCCCCTCTGTCCCACCCCCAGGGCCTGAAATGCAGCCATACATTGCCATGGTGCTGCACCAGCTGGTGGAGATCATAAACAGGCCCAACACCCCAAAGACTCTGCTGGAGAACACAGGTACCACTCGGTGGCAGTGCTGAGCCAGGCAGCTGAGCCAGCGCCACACACAGGGAAGGCTCGCACACACTCAGGTCCACTCTGCCAGGGCCCCGTCCAGCCCCCTTTAGCAGCCCCCCCCTCCCCCCTCCCCCCGCCCCTACCCCTTTTTTACTCTACTGACACCCATTCCCCAGACGCGGGCCTTACAGGTCTCGACAAGTCGGCCGACACTCCAGCTATTGATTGGCATGCAGGCGGCGTGCCAGAGCTAATGGAGATGAAAGGGTGGGGGGGGGGGGGGCCCTTAGCGCACGCCGTCCTGTGAGATTCTCGGCGGCACGTCGAGTGGAGCGAGACGCGTAGGAGCCCGGTCTGGGAATGGATCCGTGCGTGAGTGGCCGCAGGTGCAGTAGAAAACTGAGACCCAGGCAGCGTGTTAGTCGACAGCCTCGCACAGTTTACCCGTGAAGGGACGATAACCGCTCACAGTGGATGCAGGGAACCCCCCCCCCCCCCCTCCCCCTCCCCCTACCCCGAAAGGTTACACTGAGCTCTCAGTTTTATACCTTTAGAGTCTGGAATTCCAATTGGGTCAAGTCAAAGAGATAATCTCCTCGAAAGGTCGCATGCAAGGGTGAAGTGTAACCTGCCCAAGTGACGCACAAAATCTAGGGACTCTGTAGACGTGTTCCTGTTTGTTTGCTGTCAGTTTATTTGTTGCTTTTATTTACTGTTCTTTAAATGTGAATGCATATCTGCCTATAGATGTTAAATGTTGTTAAGAATGGCCCGCGTTTGATGCAGGATACGCGACCGAACCGATCGAGCCATGCCAAGTCGAGCCTCAGGAGAATTCCTTAAAGTTTGCATCTAACCGGTGAACCAGTTGCTCACCATGTAATTGTCGCACGATTCCAATTGGAAATCGCAGTAAAATCCGATGTTCTGGCCACATGCAACTATGTAACAGTGCTCTGTGGTGGTGAGAGTGCATCACCAGAACCAAATTTGACATCGAAGCCAGTTCAATTTGGCCGTTGACTGCCGGAGAGTGCATGGCAGCACTTTGCACCAGTTTATCCTGCACTGAACTTTATTCTGATGAGCATACCATCTGCTTTCTGCATGTGTCATTGGACTGTTCATAAATGCCTGTTTGTTAATGAGAATGTTGCATAGTTTTGTGTCTCTGAAACTTAGGTCCTCCCTCCTCTCTGCCTCATAAGAACCTGCTGTGCTGGATTCTAGTCTCCCTCCATGTAGTTGGCTTGGAGTAATCTGTCATTTCTTTTCAAAAGAACAACAACAACAACAACAAAAAAAAGACACACGTTTCTGTTTCTTATGTAAAAATTAACATTTGTGAGTTTAAGGGAGAAATTTCTGTAACGCACACACACACACATATACGCTCACACTCCCATATACACACACACACACACACACATACAAACACACACACTCATTATGCAGCATTGTAGCATGACCTATGTCTCTCATTTGGACCCGCACTTCAAATCGAGCTAATGAATTTCGACCTATTCCGTACTAGCTGTTGGATCCATGTGATTTCTGAAAGCAGATGCCATTGTTTGCCTTTTTCTATGAATGTCCTGTCAAAGCTGTCAATGTGTTCTCCCTTAAACGTGTTGTATGTTTTGTTTTAGAGTGTCATACTTTACATTCCTCCCCATGACCAAAGGGGGAAGCAATAATCGACGCTAGTGAAGTTTTTTCTATTTATCATACACAGATTCTGTTGATTTCTGTCTCTGAGTTGTTTGTTTTTTCTTTATTTTTTCTCCTCCCCCCTCCTCATTGCTCATGTCTTGGTTGGCGTTTGGTGGTGTGTAACCGTGATTGCGTTACCTTAGCAATAACAATTGGTCGTCTTGGTTACGTTTGTCCTCAAGAGGTGGCACCCATGCTACAGCAGTTTATAAGACCCTGGTGTGTATTATTCAATCTTTTATTTAATTCATCTCCTCTCTGCTTTCCTCCTCTCTATCGCTCTCTCTCCCTCTCTCTCTCTCTCCTCGTCTGTCTCCTGTCGCTCGCTCCTCTCCCCTGTCGCTCTCCTCTCCTCGCTCCTCACTCTCCTCTTTAAAAGAAATCCTGTTTTCCCTTTTCTTTTTTTCCCTCTTATCAGTTTGTAATCATTGCCAACCATGTGACTAACCCTGTCCTCTTTTAGGTCCTACTTGTGGTTTTTTTTCCTCTCTCGTTTTTTGCCTCAGTAGCACCTTCATGTATTATGCGTTAATTTGTCGATTTTTTTTTCTTTTCCTTCTTTGTTTTGATTTCCCGTTTTCCTTTTCGTCATTGTTAACTGTCGCTAACCGAAACGATGCATGGGATCAGATTTGTCACATGCCTGCTGGTTCAACAACAGAGAAGGGATGTGCGGCACTTTGCTGCACCGGAGCTTTCCTCAGAATCCCTGTCTCACCCAGTAGTCACCCAGCTGCATGTGCCTGTCCCAAGATCAGCCCCAGCCTTCTCTAGTCAATCTCTCCGAACGTAATGTTACCTTCAAGGTGCTATAGTGTTTCGCTCAACACACTGCCCGTAGACCAAAATCAAGCCATAAGAGCTCCAGCTAGTAGTCTGTTTTTTTTTAAAGTAAAAATGTTTGATTTGTTTTTATTTTGATCCGTTTTGTGTGCATGCCTTGACTTGTGATTATCTCTGAGATCATGATAAACACAATGTGCTCCTCACATAGACCCATATGTAGTCTTAATACGTGTTAACTTCTACAGACGTACTGATAATAAGCAAACACTTGCACATATCGTTTGGAAATATGCCACGTTTATTTCTCACAAATGTAATGTTAACATACGAGATCATGAGCCATTGTTTACACCTACCTGCTTTTTGCTTGTTTCCTCCTGATACGCCTGATGTTGAATTTGGTCCTCCCTGTTGTCAGGTGCACTTCTCTACGCAACATAAGAGACAATGAGGAGAAAGACTCTGCGTTCAGAGGCATTTGCACAATGATCAGCGTGAATCCGGGAGGTGTAGTTCAGGTGAGACTCGGAGGCGGCCCCCGTGGCGGCGGCGGGTGTCATTATGTTGTCAGTGGTTCCATGTCGCGGGACGTTGCCTTACCTCTCTTCTCTGGGACAGGATTTTATATTCTTCTGTGACGCAGTGGCCTCCTGGGTAAACCCAAAGGACGATCTCAGAGACATGTTCTGCAAGGTAAAAGCGGAAATCCTCCCGGTCGCAGGGCTAAATCACAACTGAAAGGCTTCAAATTTTCCTGGTTGTGATTTCATGCCGTTCGCCCACCTTTTCCACCCCCCGGTGGCCAATCGCGGACCGACAGTTTGTGCAGCTGACAGACTTGAGATCGAGATCTAAAGGCTGCTCTCGCGTCTCACCTTGTGTGACCTTGGCCCGGTGTTTCATTTCAGATCCTTCACGGCTTTAAGAATCAAGTGGGAGAGGACAACTGGAGGCGCTTCTCAGATCAGTTCCCGATGCCCCTGAAGGAGCGGCTGGCAACCTTCTACGGGGTGTAACTGTGTCCGCAGCCTCGTCACTGGGGTCAGTTTTCCTTTCTGGGGTGTCATCGAGATTGTCATCCTCGTACATACAGAATTCAGTTCTTAGTCTACAGCCGAGGTCACTAAGAGTCCGCCAAGGCTGGACCCCACGTTGTGACAAATGCGTCATTGAGTTTCATACATCCAGCCAGGCCTGCCATTGCCGCCCCCTACTGGACAGTCCTGGTATCACCAGGCTTGGCAGCGCACGTTTTCATCCTTGCTTTTTGAATTGTAATTGAGTCCCGTTGCTGCTGCTAACCAGACCTCTCAATCTGTGTGTTTCTGCAGGTGATTCACGATGGGAGCCAATATAGGGAACCTCTTTTACCCAGGGAACATGTTGCCCTTTACTAGGGGGGAAGGGTCTGCCTGCTGTGGGGAGGGAAGGGGTGCCGACCCCTCCCGGAGCCTTGACGGAGGGGGTGGGAGGGAGGAGGTGGCTGCGGTGCTCGCTGCCCCCCCCCCCCATGTACACGCTAGTGGGGGTGGGGAGGGTAAAAAGGGCCAGCAGAACAGCCTAACCATGGGAGTACAATTCATCTAATCACATCTCAAGCAGAAGCAAAGAAATCAAGTGTTTTTATTTTCTCTATTTATTACCCATCTTGTTTTTAACATCACCCGCAAACCACTGAACAGACATGTGGGGGAGACCCGGGCCAGGCATCTTTAACCCAGTGGCTCTAAACACCGATGAATTCTACCAACAGAGAGGGAGAAGAAGACAGAAGAATACTCCGGGTCCGACTCCGGAGACTCAAGAGCCTCTCAATGCTGCATATCACTGCGAAATAAGTTATCACTCGTGTAGTTATGGGATTCTTTTCAGTGTTACTGTGCTTTAGCGGGGCAGCGGCTGTCCACTGTGTCACTGGAGAGCACCGTGTACTTATCCAAGCAGCTTTTCTGGGAATGGGTAGCATGCTTGTATCGTCGTGAAAAGCTGTGAAACATCAGTGGCGTGCGTGTGCGTGTGTCTGTCGCCGCGTTCGGCAGCCGTCTTTGCCCTGTGGATAAGGTTTTCCCCCTTGACCTCGTAGTTTTCTCTACTTGCAGTGCTTTTCGTTTCCTCTACTACCAGAGACTTTGCGGCCCACCCCCGCCCCCACCCCCGCGCCTGGCCGTAACGTAGCATGACTGGGCCCTACACGCCGAATTTTCCGAAATGTGTAAGATGTTGGCTGTGATGTGCCGTCGGAGTGAACCTCCCAGTTTGGTCTTTGTGGTGTGAGTGCTGACGATGTGGACGTTCATCAGCAAGCGTAGCCGAGCTTTAGAAGCTTTCGTTTTTTTTTTTTTTCTTTTTCTTTTTTTCCCTTTCGTTGTCAGAACCTCGAGGAGGAGAAGCGCGCGGGGGGATGCCACGCTGACGCGAATCATGTCTTAGTGTTTTTTTTTTGTTTTGTTTTTTTCTTTAAATTTGTGCGACTCGGGCCCGTCGGGAGTCGAGCAGTCCATGGAGTGAATGTTTTAACGCGTTTCTTCTCGGTTGTGTGGCTTCCTGTTCTACAAGCATGATCTTGAGGATGACTGTACAAAGTTTTGGGTGGTTGTGTTTCGTGGGGTGTACTTGGATGCTACGTCTCTTGCATGTTGGTGGCCCCTCACACCCCAACACATTGTGGGCGGGGGATCGTGGGAGGGTGGGGAGCTTAAGATTCTAGGTTTTAAAAACAACATTTTCACACGTTTTTAATTTTGTTTTGTTTTTTTTCCCGTCGCTGGACTACTCTCCCTAGACTTCTACCCCATAGCTGGATGTATAGTTTTCAAATACTGTGAAACTACAAAAGATGCTCTTGTTGCTGGCTGTTTTGCGCTGTTTTTATTTGATGGTGTGTAAGTGTCGAAGTTGGCCTGAATGTATTCCATGATGGGTTGGACGAGCAGGAAATTTCTGTTTTTGATCTTTGTCTTTTTATGCCCAGCAAGTCATATTATCCTCTGCTGGCCAGAGTAATACAGTAACTGCAGTATTTTAACCCTTCGCGGTGCACAATGACCTGCACTAAAATTTCAAAATTGTTCTTTTCTTCAAACAAGTGCTTGTAATTCTGAAATATGTAGCCAAACCCTCCAGAATATGACCCTCGGGTCAACACAGACCAGTAAGTATTGCTGCTAACATGTAGATTTTCCAGGATGCAATAAGTATCTCGATGCGTTGCAGTTGCAGTTAGATTGTTCAAACAGAAATAGTTCCATGTCTTAGGTAGCGACCTTTCACACTCTGAAACATGTAGCTGATCCGATGTTAATGCGGCGGTGGATTTAATGCATCGTGGAATACAGAGGCAAAGACTTGTATGTGCCACATCATTTTGTGTTTTTGAGGTGATTCTGTCCGTCACATTCCAGCTGTTTGGCATGCAAAAACATGGAGTAATCACAGCTTGATGGGGCGCGCGCGCGTCCACGGTCCTGTTCCTCTTTCACGGAGGGAGAAACGGGCGCGGGCGACGTGCGCGGAACAGCCCCCGACATTACTGTTGTGTGTTTTCCGACTCGACTGCTGCTATACATTGTAGTTGTGTTTCACTACTTGAATACGTGTTTTCTATGTGTTAACCTCAGGTTGTCTGTGTTCAATGTTATTTGTTATCATTTCCCCCTTATGTGTATGCCTTTACGCATCCTCCTCAACTCAAGATTAGTCAAGACTCTCGCCCTTCATATTAGAAACGGATATCAGTGGGTGTTAATTGACCTTAATGTTAAATGTGTGCAACACTGTTAGCTGTCAAATGTGATTGCAGTGACAAGGCAGGGGGAGAGTAAAATGGTAACTTGCACATACTTAATGTACTTTTTGACAAGTGATTTTTATCGGACTATGGTAAATATTTAGTGTGACGTGTACACAATGCCTTGAGAGAAAATACTTTGAGGTTTTGTTGGTGTTTTGCAATAGATCTACACTATCCTGTTTCTAAAAGAAATGGGTAACACCTAATTTAAAGACGAAGAAATAGGTTGGTAATTTGTAAACCTATTGCTACGAGCATACTGTTTGACTTTCTATGAAGCTTTATTGAAAATTTGTATTTTATAAAGCACCCACCAATATTAAGGAATGTCTAGTCAAAGAACTCCTGTATTCTCATTTAGCCTTCAAACTTGATTAGACTATCTGCCTTCATCTTTTTTGCTAGTGAAAGCAAAAACATCATTTTGATAGACTTTTTTTTTAATAAGCTGCTGAATTAAAAAAAAGTAATACTTTTGGGGCCACCAAATATTTTGGGTCATGCAAAGAATCTATATTGTACTGTAGTAATTTTGTAATATTTGTAAGATGATATAGTGGATGTGACTGGTTACCATTGCTTGAATCTGTACATTGTTCCAATAAATTGTTTACATTATTGTGGGCTGTCGTCTTGTACTTTATTAGACTGCTGCAGCTGCGCGATATTAACATCAAGGAGGCATCAAATAGAGGCCGAGTCCCACATCTGTCAAAGCCTCCTGGTGGTCGACGAATCCCCTGTATTTAATCAGTCATGCTCTACCTTACACGCATGGATTTACTGTTACAGTAATAAAATCATGAAAGATTCGAGACATACGGTTCACCTCTGATGCCATGGTTAAACTGTAACTATGGCAGCAAGAACCACATAAAATAACCTGTAAAACACAGGATCGAGAGTTTTTATTGAAATGAGATACAAGATAGTTGTCAGTTCGGCGAACGGCACGTCTCGTGTTTTAATTAAACAGACCTACATTACATGACCCACGTGAAGCATGTTGGTTGTGACAAACAAGATGTAATCCAGTAAATGTCTCTGTATATAAACAGGTTCTGATTATTTATGATAAATGAAAAGAATGGTGCAGAGCAGGGGTCGTTCCAACACTTTAATATATATTCAACTCAATATCAGAACTTCATGTGATTTCAACTCATCAGATATTATTGCAGTTGGCTTAGTGTGATGGTAAACACTCAGATTTGATTTGCACTGATCATAACCATCCCAGCTGCAGGTGTTCGACTGTGACTTGTGGCACAGAAGGACAGGATGGGAGAAAAATCTTATGGTGCAGGGCCATGTTGTATGGTCTAAATTAGGTAGAAAAGGCGTACACACTACTTTATGACACAAGTGTAATTTTAAAACATCAGTGCCTAGTTTACATATTTTATCTTACCACTTGCATTAATAGTATTAAGTAGTGAGATTTTCAAATTGGTCGTCTCCGGTATTGTTGTCGTACATGTGATTGCCACCAATTTTTTTGTAATGGTTTTAGTCATCTTGTGGGAACTGAACTTGCTAAATGTGGGCTATTATGTGTGTAAAATATTGAAAAATTAGAAAAAAACAGAACAAGACTGGAAAAAATAGATTGAAAGTATTACAATGAATGTTAAGTATCAACATAAAAATATTGAAAAAGAATAAAATATTTAAAAACAAAAGATGAAAAACATTGATATAAAAAGTGAAAAAATAGTAACCGTTTTGAAAGTAGATAAAAACAATAATATGTAGACAGATAAAATACTAATAGATAATATAATAAGAAATTATGATGAAAACATGGCATATAAAAGGTTAAGCTCAGAAAATATACGAATATTGCCTATCGTGTACTTGGATGTAGGTAGCAATAGAATATCGTATTATCTATATTTTTAAAGCAGCTCTATTGTGTTTTGTGTGCTAAACATCCCTACTGTGACAAATATTAGAACATCTCCTACGGGTTAATAATCAATAATCAAATCTGTGTTGTAATAATAGGCAATAACATTTACTGCATCTGCCGATACAGGAATTTACGAAGTGCATTGAATGCAACGGCTGCTATGCCGCGACGCTCCGGAGGGGGCGCTGTTTCCTCCGTTGAGTTGGAGCGGCGGAGTGGAGGTGGCGGTTGTGGTGGTGGGGTTGGGAAGCGCAGGGTCTGAGAGAGCGACCGAGCCGGGTGGAGGTGGAGTCAGTCGGTGGGGAGGGAGAAGAAAGGGGAAAGAGAGAGAGAGAGAGAAGGGAAACGGGGAAAGACAGCCAGATACAAGAGAAACGGGGGGGGAAGGACGGTGGATGATTTACACAGTAAAAGTTGGAAGTTAAAGCAAACCGAGGAGCGACAACGAAGCGGAGTAAACCAAGATGATAACGTCCTATTTCGTAGAGAATTTCTGGGTATGTTGCTGCTCTCTCATTTCCCTCTTATTCTGCTGCTGGGTTTTTTATATATTTGTTCATATCGGTCTGTAAAGCACGCATCTTGGACTTCGTCATGCAGCCCGGACCTGCCATGGGTGCCTTTTCCTCGGCGATTATTATTTGGCAACCCTGGGGTCTGGGCCTCCGTGAACCCATCTAACATGGCACCCGTAAGGATCCGCCCCCGGCGCACGTTGATTGGTCCGCTCGGGCTTGTTTGGAATGTTTATGGTCAGCTCCGCTCGCCCTATTGGACGCCGTCGGCTGTCAATCACAGCCGCTGACCGTCCGCCGTAAAGTTTCACTGAGAGGCCAGATGTTTAGTAAGTTATAGAACAGCCCTAAAAACAACAAACTGGGCAGACGGTGTGTCGAATGTCTAGCTCCCGTTTATGAACAGTCCCTGCTGCGGTGTTGCTGTCGCGTTCACACTGTGTGGGTGGTTGTGCATTTAGGAACTCAAAGGTCAATACTCTCGATTTGACGTGGCTGTGTTGTAGCAGGTTTTTGAAGTGAAAGTCTCACCTGCTATTCTTGCCTTTTTCTTGCTTTCACAGCTTTTTATCACACAATATATATATAAATGCGGCGTTAATAACAAAATGCCCTTTCTTTGGGCTTTGTTTTAATAATGCTGTATTAAGCCAAAACCATGTTTTTCACTGTAACCACTGCAGCATGTATTAGGACGTTGTGGCCAGAGTTGACTCAAGTGTTCTGCTGTGGTGTCTCTTGACCTGCACCTTGCATGGACTCGCGTCTCATCCTCAGCTGCTTATCCAGATCTGGCTCACAATTTTGGGAGGGAAGCCCCCTAGACACTCCTTTCCCCAGCCACCTCCACCATCTCCTCCAGGAGAATCCTGAGGCGTTCCCAAGCACAGCCAAGAGTTATGACATCTCCGGCGTGTCCTGTCTGTGTCTCTTCCCAGACAGACATGCCTGGAACACCTCCTCGGGGAGGCACCCAGGACGCATTCACACAGATGCTCAACAACCTCAGTTGGCTCCTCTCAGCGCAGAGGAGCAGTGGCTCTAGATGTCCCTCCGAGATGTCTTACCGCGCTCAGTTGCTTGCACTTACAATATGGTTCTGCAGGTATCCTAACTCAGGACCATAGGTGAGGATTGGAACATAGACAGAACAGTCAATTGAGAGCTTCACGTTGTAGCTCAGTTCTCTCTTCACCATCCAAGACAAACCAGTATAGTGCCCACATCACAGCTGACACCACCCCAGTGCTTGTCCTTTTCCCTCACTCATGAGCAGGACCTTGAGATTTGAGTTCAACTCTTATTATAATATTTATAAACTTTTGTTTATGGTCCCACATCGCAATGTACAAGCACTTGCGATTTTAGAAATGTGCAGATACTCTGTCAGTTTTCAGTTTGGAATCTGGAACAGCAAGAAGATGTCTGCCTGAAACTGTCAGAGTTCACACAGGAGCATGTCAGATATGTGACATTTGTCTGATGACACTTTTTGTGTCTAAAATCAACCTAAACCTGCATGCAGGAAAATGAAGAACCCAGAGTAACAAACTCCTCAGTAAGGCCTTTGGTCCATCCTGGGAGACATACCCTGACCCTGGGACCACGTTGCCGTACTTACCAAATCCATTTTTCCCAATCAAATTTTTGGGCACCCTGGTGCACCCTCAGATGCATGTTGGGATATTACACAGGGATAGTGCATACTTCGTAGGGATATTGAGAGGGTACATGTAGCAACATGCAAACTTGACAAACAATTGGCCAGGTTACAAACCAGAGACCTTGTCATGAGGGGACGGTACTAACCACTTTACTAGCGTGTGGCTGCTAATGCCTGTGCTATTTGTGTGAATGTGTTTCAGTGGCCTTGAAGGTTCTGTCAGATGCATTGCTCCAGATCTGAGTGTCAAAATCCTTTTGCAAACGGTCTGTTTAGGTCGTGGGCTGCTGTCTTGTTGTGCAAACCAGTTCCTCAGGTAGACGCATCTGCCTTTGGACTCGTTTTCTTACCTGGTCTCAGCCCCCAGGCTTTTTTTTTTTTTTTTTTTTTAGCCTCAGCTGACCCCAGCTGCAGCTGATCCTCTGGCAGAGCGCAAGATAGAAAGATACCAAACCTGCCGCCATGCATTTGAATGAATGAATTCATGGAGTTTCCTGACAGAGACTTCATCATTTACTGGATGGGGAGGAGGGGGGGGCACTCTTGATCCTTCAATCTGCCCTTTGTGGCCCTGCAGTGGGCCACAAGAGCATCCAGTGATGGCAAAGATCAGCTGTGCGTTTAACATGCAGGACACACTCGCGCCCACACTTGGCATTAGGGCAACGTAACTATTCCCTGTGCCTGGCCCTACAAATCAAAAAGCACACACATTTGACTGTCAGATTTAACACACCTACATCTAGTCCGTCTAGTGCTCCCTCCCTCTCTCCCCCTCTCTCACAGCCTGGACATTTTTTGCTCTTTCATTTCCTTGTACATAATCTTGGCTCGGCTCTCCGATGCAGACAAAACCTCCACTCAGCTGAATAAACAAGTTCTTTAGGAATTAGGAGCCAGACATGCCACCGCCGTGCCGTACCTCTGTCAGAGCCCAGCTGCATTCTGATTGGACGCCGACTGTGAGATTTCCCCGCACTAGATTTATCTGCCTCGAATATCCATTTCCACCTCTTGGTTTAAAAGAATGCGCCAGGTATTTGCACAGAACTAAAGTGAGTTCACCATCCATTTAAAAGGCAGCATGTAGTTCATGCTGAATATGAATTGCCCACACACACGCACACACACACACACACACACACACACACACACACACACACACACACACACACACACACACACACACTCAGCATGTCATGGGAAAATACATAAGATGGCAGTGTGATAAGCAAACAGTGCTGATGCGGCGAGCAGACTGGGGGGGGTGGAGGTGGTTACTTTCTTGTCACTTGCTGTCTGTTGAGATGAGATTGCCTGTTGTTTTGAGATGAGATTGCCTGTTGTTTTGAGATGAGATTGCATCTTGGTGGTTTTAATAGGTCCTGACACAACTCGGTCGCACAGCCACAAGTTACTGACAGACATGTGAAGTGTTGCAAGCACGCAGCAGAGGTTGAAGTAGGACAGGGGTGTGGACGTCCACCATGATGCATTTCCTCTTTGCTGAGTCCGGAATATGCCCGCACCGGCCACTGCGCTGCTCTGCATCTATTTGTCTGGTCTGGCTGCCTGCCTTTCTCCAGTGAACTGTCTGTGACCCCTCCCCGACCCCACTGTAGTGTGATCGAGGTTTCTCACATCTTTGTGGTAGAGCCTGAAACCAGGATGTCACCTTGCGGTTTCTGTCTTGTTTTGTTTGTGTCGCTTGTTGTAAGTCTCCTAGGTATCTGCACGCAGGCTGGTACAACTAGAGCTGCAAGGACGATTCGATTCATTAACCAAAACTGACTAATAATTGACAACCATTTTAAGTTTACCCAATTTTGTTTTTAGTTAGTTTATTCAAACTGTCAAACTGAACCTAGTCTTAAATATTTTCCACCGTTTTTCTGATCTTTTAAAGACCAGAACAAGCAAACAAACAGGGCGTTAAAAAATAGTCAGTATTCTCTGATTAGAGTTTCTTAAATTTGACTATTTTCCAGTTTCTTTGGCCTTATATTTGAGGTGGCTACCAAATAAGGCACATGAGGGCTTCATGGCTTTAGAGAAGCACAAGTCAAAAGTTTTCACCACTTTTTTCCATAATTTTATGGACCAAGCGGGCAAACAAATAATCATTTTAACAACTTGATTATCTGATAAAAGCTTCCTAAATCTGAGAATTTTGACCAAACAAACACCTGTTCTAACAAATAATTCACTCAATTTAAGGGAACTTTAAGCAAAAAGACAAAATATTCTATCAGATGAGGACAAAACCATTTTTGGTTTTTGGACCATACCCCCTTTGGAAATGGTGGTCTATGGAAAAGATATACCATAGACCAAACAAGCAATCAGTTCATCAGATGAACTGACTGTCGTTTAGCAGATCATTTTGTCCAAGCAACTCCAACTGAAATCATATTTCGCAGCCCTCGCATGAACGTCTTTGATTGTGTCCCCCCCGATGGGAGATAAACAGTGCTGTCCTGTGCTCTCATCCTGCAGCCGCACACGTGATGTCACATCCCTGAGCATACAATGGTCAAGCTCCCTCCCATTCATGTTTGCACAACAAACAAAGCCCGACCTCACACACACACACACACACACACACTACACTAGACTACACACGCTACACACACTGGTGTGTTGTTGCCGATGCGATGGCCCAGTGTGCCGCTCTCAGACGCCTCTGATCACATGACCAGACGCTCTGATGTCACCCCGCCGTCTACACCACCCCCCCCGGGTCCTGCGGGGCAGACGTCCGCCGTCTACGGTCTGTCTGCAGCGGAGGGAGCGACCGTGTTTGGATGCGTTTTCCCATTCCTCGGTGACAGCGTGCACGTCACGCCTCCCTCCCCACCTGAACATCTGGCCACTGTCAGCTGCGACGGCCTCCGCTCAACCTCAGTCTGTTCTCCAAAACGTACTCGAGCTTGTCACCATGAGGCACATACAACACGCGGAATGATTTATCCATGCGTCCAGGCGGGGAATGCGCCCTGGACAGGTCCATAGCAGGACACACACAGACGCACAGTCTCTAATCAACCCTAAACATGCAGCAGTAGGAAGCCAGAATACCCAGAGAAATCCTCCGCAGAAATGTCCTTAGTCTGAACTGTGAGGCAACGTGCCATTAACCGGTCCCGACAAGGTATTTATTGATTTAATGCATCCTCATCTGGCCTTTGTTTGCCGACAGTTTGACGGCGTTTTTTTCCCCCTAAGTCGATATAGCAGGTGATAACCTTTTATGTTACAGTGTGTTTGGCAAAGTGCTGAGCCCCGCGCCATCCCTCTGCCGGAAGGACCGAGGACTTTCCAGGATGCCGCTTTCACATCCAATCAATACCATCACTGTTACCAGTGAACCTGTTTACCCGGCCAAGTCCGGCCGCAGCGCGCTGCAAAGTCACGGTCATTGGATACTTTATTCCGATCACAGCAGGTTGATGAGGGAGAACAGTAAATATGAGGTCTTTTTTTTCTCAATTTGTAAAAAAGGATGAATGAGTTCTCGTGTTGTTAACCAGTGTGGTGGATGGGGAAGGGGGGGTGTGGGGGGTTGATTGTCATCTCATAATCTTTCCAGACTTACATGGATAGTATGACTCGTGAGGATCTGACAAACCCAGTCAGACATATTCATTATTCAACAACCTGCAATAGGTGACAGGGTAGTTAAGTAGTTATCACTTCAGCCTCGACCTGGATTCAAATTTTTGCCCAATTTGCGGGCAAGGTGACGAACGATAACGATGGCGTCCAAGTTAAAGCCCGGGCCGTGAATGTATGAACTGAAGGGGCCGACTTTGGTGGAAGTGTACGTTGTCGTCGTCCATTGTCTGTTGAAGAGGTCAGCCAGCTTGATAACCGCGCGTCTTTCCGTGTCGTGGGTTGCATTACTGCCCGTCGGGCTCCGAGCACTCGATCCCCCGCACGCGGGATATTGAAACCCTGGACAGACAGGCTGGGTTCCTGTGCTCCCCTGCCTGGCAGGTGTCATCTGATAAACAGCGGCTCTGTCTTGTCAGATTCATAATCGCGTCCGTTGCCAAGCAGTTACACAACGTAGATCTACAGCACAGAGGAATGTGCTTTGTGGTCGGACGCAAAAACGGCAGCCCGAGGGACAACCTAACTGGTTTGCGCAAACCTATGCATGTGTCCGTTTTGTTTTATCAATGAATTCGAAATGTAATGCGTGCAGGAAGGTGACCAGAGGGACAACAGAAGCGGATGAACGTTTGAAGATGCAGACAACGAGCGGCATTCAGCGGGGAGCGACAATAGCGAGCTTGAGGCAGTGGAGTCGCAGCTACTACTTGGATTCGCTTTCACTGGGGATCCGCTTGCACCCGACTCCCACAGCCAGTCGAGCCTGTGGGAGTCGTTCATATTTCTATGAACTTCGATAGTCAAAGACTGTCAAAACACTGAACAACTCCGATATTTTGCGTGACCGAAATCCCGAGAGCGCTCTGAGCAAAGAGAATCGACGCCGGCGGCGAGCTTCGGAATGACCGGCGTGGAGTTCAGTGAACCCGCGGACCCCAGGCAGGGTTCAAGGACCCGGGCAGTGTTGTCGTAGACTTTCAACCAGCAACGGAGCCGAGCCGTTTCAAAGTTTCAACGCCACTCCATGACCCGGGGTTGTGCTTTACGGGCGAGCGAGGTCGCTGCTTTTTACTACCGAAGCTTCGGTGCTTTTGCTGTCTGAGTGGGGCTGGGGCGTTGGTGCACGTTCAGCCATGACCTGAGCTGGACTATTACCCTCCATGTTCCTTCGCGTGCGAGCACACAAAGCCCTGGGGTTCCCACGTCGCGGTGCAGACACAAGAGCAGCCCGTCCGTGTGAGGCCGGTCGGATCGGCGCGGGCCACGCTCTGGACGACCCTCCCTCCCTCCCTCCTCTTGTCCTGTCCCCTCAGCATGCCGGGACGGATGGAATATTAAACACCCGCCGCGAGGGCTTTCACCAATGAGTGTCCAGGTGAGGACGTCGAGGAAACTGAGAAACGGCTCGCTGGCATCACCCCCCCCCCCCCCCCCCCCCCCCCCCCCCCCCCCCCCCCCCCCCCCACGGTCTCGAACCAGAGAGCTCGAGATGCAGGGTTCAAATCTCAAGAGGCGGTCACGTGCGATCACCGCTGCCGCCTCCCTGCAGGCTCCTCCATTTATTTCTCCCAGAATCGGCTCGTCCATTGTGACCCGCAGAAAAAAAAACCCGCCCCGGGCCCTTTCCTGTGTTTGTTTTCCTTATTTTTCTTTGGCATTCGTCGATATCCCATTCCGCGCGAGCCCCGTCCTCGCACAGAATGGACAGTCTTCCTGTTCTGCTCCGTCTGGGCCCCTCTGTTATTTCGTTCTTTTTCTTTTTTTCTGCCCACAGTTGTCACTTCCCCGTTTTGTGCACAAGGCCGGGCCCACGCCTCCCCGTGTTGTGTAAGGTTAGCGCTCCGCCGTCTGTCTGTTCCCCACCCTCCCGTCTCGACATCTCGCACGCCGCGGGGCAAACAAGCCGAGCGTGCGCGTCCTCATTTGCGTCGATCCTGTCGCAGCTGTATCTCGGCGGCCTCCTCGTCGGGGTGAAGCGGGGGGCCAGGGCACCGAAGTTGTCCGATAGAACCAACCTTTCCTTTCCAATGTTTACCCCCCCCCCCCCCCCTCCCCCGACAGGGCAGTGTCATCGGAGCTAGCCTTGAGCGCTCTGACACAAACCCGCTGACCTTTCAACTCTCAAAACGAGGCCAAAGGCATTTTACGCGAGGGCCGGCGCCGATGCTGTGGCCCGGAGGAGACCAAAGTGCTGACGGTGGACGGCCTCAGGAACCAGGAAATATCTGTTCCGCGTTGAGGTGAAACACGGCCAGGCTGCAGAGTTCTGGACGCGTGGGGACGAGCTGACACACAAATGCAGTCGTAGTCGAAATGGCCGAACGTGCAAAACGCAGCGGCATGCAATGGTGTCAGTGATCCAAGGAAACGAAACATGAGTGTTGTTTTGTTTCCCCATTTTTGCATTTTGAATTGCATCGAGCAGTGTGTGGGTCTCTTACAGCAGAGTTCATCCACCCATTCATTATCGTACCCACTTCACACCCTGGACAGGTCACCAGTCCATTGCAGGGCACACCCACCATTCACTACTAGGGTCAATTTAGGGCCTCCATTCGACCTTATGGCCGGGTTTTTTGACTGTGGGAGGAAACCATTAGTTCCCGGAGGAAACCCACACACGGGCAGCACATCCAAACTCACCCACAACCCAACAACACAACACTGTGTGGCCCTAACACAAAGTTGCACAATGATATAAAAGTTTGCGATGGAAACATCCATTCATCCCTGTTCCGAGTGGTGTATGGTGCAGGTTAAGAAAACGGATGGATGTGCTCTGAATTCACCTCGGCTATTTTACTTGTCATCTCGATCCAGGTTTCATTCATGGCCTCATTGACTTTCCTGTGTGTCCTGCTTTTAAGTAAACACCTGCGGCCTATCTGCGAGAAAAGCCGTGAGTCACAGTATCTGTGCGGCCGCATGCGATCGCCCGAACGTTTCTCCCCTCCCACTCTCTCGAGGATGGCGTCAATAATTCAGCGCCTCATTGGCGTTTTAAAGCTCGGCGAACGGAAACACCGCCACGCGGTGGCATGGTTACAGAGGCACACACGCCCTCGCTCTGTCCGACGCCATACACACACACACATGCGCGTCGGGGGCTCCCGACCCGTCTGCCTTTGCCCCGGGACATGGCGAAGAGGGGTGTGGTGGACCAGAGGCCGGACGGTCCGTGACGCGGGCGATTTCGATCGACCCGCTCCCGTGACTCATGCACTTGTGTCTGGATTGCAGGGCGAAAAAAACAATGGCTTCGACGTGCTCTACCACAACATGAAGCACGGCCAGATATCCTCCAAGGAGCTGACAGACTTCATCCGGGAAAGGTATGGCAAGTCGGCTGCTGCTGTGCGTGTGCGTGTGTGCGTGTGTGCGTGTGTGCGTGTGTGTGTGAGAAGATGGCTTCTCAGTCACTACACATCTTGCCAGTCTTGTGGTTCCAGGTTCCTCTTGTACTTCCAGTTCTTTGTTCTGTGACTCTCTCAATAGCGCCCGAACGCCTCGGGCCACGCCAAGGTATTCTTTTGATTCATAGATCGGTGATGAGGACCTCCGGCACCTCGGCATTTTTCCACGAGACGAACGGCGGGGGTGACAAAAAGATGGGTGTGAATGTTAATCCCCCCCGTGCGATAATGCCGTAATAATAGCTCGCGGGGAAGCCGTTCCCACCGCACAACACATGACCTGCCGCCGGGACTCGGCGGCCTCGCTCCCCCAGAAACGTACCCAGCGGCTCAGTCAGGCCGGGACGCGGCTCGGTTTCCTGATGCTACAGTCACAGAGCAGCACGCCGCCCGTGGAGCTCGTCCTGGCCGGCTCTGGAGTAATACATGATCGGCCTTTTGGCTTTGCTTACACATTAACACCCTTTATGTGCCGCAGGAATGCCCGTTGTTTGCACTGGGACAGACGAATGATTCACAAGGGTGCCAGGAGTCGTTTATTGTGTATCGCGTCCTCGTGTTGCTCAAGGGTACGGTGACTGCGATCACAGAGAGCCTGTTTCCAGGCCGTCCGTGTGGCGCGTGGGCTCCCTCTGCTGGAGAGACGGGCTCTGTACACTTCTGAATGTTCTCGCCGGCCTGTCTGCCGACAACCAGGGCGTCCCGCTATTAGAGAGAGGAGCAGACACACGCACACACACACACACATAAACTGCTTCCCAGTCTCGTTCTCGGTTCCTCTTTTTTGATCTAATCTTAACGTGAACGTTTCGTGGAAGAAACTCGAAGAAGTTCCAGGACATCTTTGCGCACGCTACGAGCCGATAGCGAGTTTTGGAAACAAGAGGTCGCCCCATTATCCAAAGTTCAACAACGCGACTGCAGGTCGAGAAGCGATCCGCCGTCGTGTTGACGCAACAGTGTTTTTTTGTTTTTTTTCCTCCCTCTTACCACAGGCCACAGCCTCCCGTCAGCTTTCTCTCTCTGTCTCGAGGATTGAGATTGTGGTCAAAACATCAGCTCGCGTTCCCATGGTAGAAATGAGATGAACGGAGATAATCTCAGTCCACAGTTGCTCGTCACAGCTCTGTGACGTCTCAAGTCAGTCCCGTGATGTGACCTTGGTGTGGGTATCACAGCCGCGAAGAACAGGGTGATCAGAGCTTTGAGTTTTTCGGATCTTTGTCAGCATGAACCGCATGAAGTATGCATAAATAACCAGCAGTATGTCAGAAGATATGGAGGCAGGAGTGGAGCCAGTATTGCATCTCAACCTTGTCCCTGTGCCGTGTGTGTTTGTTCAGTCTGTCCACTGGGCGTTTGTTTGCCTGTGTGTACCTGCGTCTGTGTGTATGTATCTGCGTGTGTGTGTGTGTGTGTGTGTGTCTGTCCTGTTTCCCCCTGGCTGACCTCGAGAGAGAGAGAGAGAGAGAGAGGCTGGCTAAATGAGACATGCATAATTCAGGCTTTCACTTACAACACTGGCACGCTTTTTTTTTTTCGTACTCCTGTCGCCTCGCTGCAAAACACTGGATTCCCCGCTCCTCTCGGTTCCCAGTTTTATTCCAAGCACCGGCTCTCGTGTTCTGTCGGCTTCGACATCGGGTTGAGCAAGAAGTCGCAAGCAGAACAGCGCGTATTCGCCAGCTGGCGTCGCGCGCGTCAAACTCTTCTGTTTTCGTCTGAGACGCTTTGTCGTGCTACCACATAAAAAGGGTGGTCTCGATCTTACTGACACGTGCTCTCATTTTCTCCCAGGAGCACCATCGAGGAGGCCTATGCCAGGTCCATGACCAAGCTGGCCAAGTCGGCAGGCAACTTCTCCCAGCTTGGGTGAGTCTGGAAGGCCTGGAAGAGTTCGACAAGTGTGGACCCAAGTGAAGAGGTCTGCGCTACGCTCCAGACTCTGAAGTGTCACCCTTCTGTTTAAGGACGTTTGCGCCAGTGTGGGAAGTGTTCAAGGGCTCGACAGAGAAGCTGGCCGGCTGCCACATGGAGCTGGTGAGGAAACTGCAGGAGCTCATCAAGGAGGTCCAGAAGTACGTGGACGAGCAGGCCAAAGCACACAAAAAGGTGAGGATGTAACAGGCGTCGCAACACAACACTGTCCTAAATGAACGCAATATCTCACACGATCAAAAAACGTTTCCGGGTGGTTTGTAGTTGCACAAGATGCAGCTCGAACGCAGTCCAGTGACTCATCGCCGCATTTAGAGAAAGGGTCCTTCACTTCAGAGAACTCTGAAAGGCTATCAGGCAACCCAGAGCTGATGAGGCACCGTATATACCTCAAGCGGAGACCTGCGAACGAGTGCATTGAAAGTCATCCCGAAAACCCAGATTCATCACAGTCGGTTCTTTGAAAGTCATATTGCAATCGCGACACTTGAAAGCACTATCACATATCACATGCTGCCCTCACGTCATGCAGCCCTCGTATCTCTACGAGGAGGAGATGCGTCACATGACGGTGACTGAAGGCTTCTGGTACAAGGAGGGTTAACGGCGGTCTTAACAGCCCCTCCGCAGCTACACAGCAGGGTCTGTTTTGTCGCTGCAGACCGTGCTGGCGTGCGTCTGGACGTCCACCCCCGCAGCTGACGGTGCGGCAGGTGGGGGATGAGACTGGCGGGTGCCGTCGCGTACTCACTTTCCAGTGTGTGTGTGTGTGTGTGTGTGTGTGTGCGCGCCGCCAGACAAAAGAGGAGGTGGCGTCCACCCTGGAGGCCGTGCAGAACATCCAGACCACCTCGCAGGCCCTGCAGAAGTCCAAGGAGATCTACAACGCCAAAACCGTGGAGCAGGAGCGCCTCCGCAAAGAGGGGGCCACCCAGAGGGATGTCGACAAGGTGGGAGGTCACACACGCACACGCACACACACACACACACACACACACACACACACACACACACACACACACACACACACACACACACACACACACACGCATATACACACACAGGCACATAATCATGGTATGGTAACGAGGTAATAGGGCATGATCCAGCACTTAAATAGCAACACAAACCCATAAAGCTTCTTGCCTTCTCCCTCTCTCTCTCCCTCTCTCTCTCTCTCTCTCTCTCTCTCTCTCTCTCCCTCTCCCTCTCCCTCTCCCTCTCCCTCTCCCTCTCCCTCTCTTTCTCCCCCTCTCTCTCTCTCTCTCTCCCTCTCCCTCTCTCTCTCCCTCTCCCTCTCTCTCTCCCTCTCTCTCTCTCTCGAGTCCGGGAAAACAGAGGCCCATTGTTGACAGAGTGTAATATGAAATGATTTTTTTGTTTCTTCTCTTATTTATCCCGGTTTCTCAGGCGGGAGTGAAAGCCAAGAAAGCCACAGAGACCTACAAGTCATATGTAGAGAAATACGCCACAGCCAAGTCAGAGTTTGAACAGAAGATGGCAGAAACCGCGCAGGTATGAAGACCAGGCCGACTCAACCCTCCATATCTCGTCCGTCACTCACTGCGTGTGCGAGCCTGCGTGCGTGTTCCAGATTGTGTGTTTTTTTTTTTCCCCCTCCGTAGCGGAGTGGCCATGGAAAAGGCCCTGATTGGATCCATCTGAGGGGCTTGATTAGATAGACTCCAAATTAAAATCAGATCAACAGCATTTGGCCCCAGCCTATCCGGCCTACCCCCCCCCCCCCCCTCCTCCGCCCTCCTCACGGGGAGAGAACACTCGCAGATCTGCTTCCTCAGGGTTCCCAGTCCACGGCTCATCTCGAGATGCGGCGCATGTGGACACGAGTTGTAAACACAGAACACATGTGCTCTCTGACATCACCGCGGCTCCCGCATGTGTGTGTTCTCTTTGTGTGTGTGCGTGTGTGCATGTGCATGTGCGTGCATGCGTGCGTGCGTGTGTGTGTGTGTGTGTGTGGTTACGAAGGCTCATCCTCCTCTACAGCCTCGCCATGATTCTGCACTTTATCGTTATTTAGACTCGTTCTCTCCAGTCAAAGCCCAGAAGCCTGGGGTCTGTCTAAGATAAAAAGTTGAAAAATGTAAGTGAAAACGACTATCTCACAAACAGTAATCAACAACTTGAGGCAAGAGCAGAGTGTGGCAGAGTGAGCTACAGACCACCCTAACAAATGCACAGAAAGTGGCGGATATCGATCCGGGGAGTAAAAACTCCCAGGTTGTTTCATGTTTTTGTTTTTTGTTTGTTCCATTTTTGGCCTGAAATGTGACCCGTGACCGCCCTCGACCCCCCCCGCTCTGCTTCGCAGAAATTCCAAGACATCGAGGAAAACCACGTTCTCCACATGAAGGAGATCATTCATTCGTACTCGCAGTCTGTGGACGAGACACACGTCCAGATAGGAGAGGTGAGTGTATGTGCATTCACACACGCACACACATGCGAAGCTTTCCCAGACTTTCTCGTCTCTCGTGCCCTCGACCGCTTTCAAACCAAGAATACGCAAAAGGCCGCGCGTACGCCAGAGAAGCATTTCGGAGCCATCACATTCCGCTTTATTTGTACACAGTGACCCGGCTCTCTCCTGGATTCGGGGCCGTACTCAAAGCATTCCTGTGGGTGGAGTAGGTGTCTTGTTGACCTGAGGCTGTGCTCAGCGGGTTCACCGCGTGTCATATCAATTAGTGTCGTCTTTGATCTCGCTAATCGTTTCACTGAGAACCAGGAAACGGTCCATTCAGCCATTTATGCGGAGCAATTAAAAACTGATCAAAACTCCCTCTCAGCCTATCTAAAACACCTCCAGAAATCCAAACACTTGCCAGAGACTGTGTCTGATAGTTAAGGGCACGCCCCCCCCCCCCCCCGGCGTTTGGGTTTCGAGAGGGAGACCAGCGCGGAGTTCGTTCGGGTCCAGTTGCGAGGGGGTTTCAAACACAATTCACCGGCGGATTGATCAGCGCTTTAATGTAAATCAGAGACGTTCTCGTCCGGCCTGAGAAAAAAAAAAAAAAAAAAGCAGAGAAACTCCAAAGCAGTCCGTGAGGGCCGAGGCTCCAGCTGCTCGCCCCCTCCTGGCCCGCAGGGGGCGACAGAGCTCCACCGGCAGCGCCGCCGCTGCCCGCGCGGCAAGTTGGAAGGAATGCGGGGCGCCCCCCCCCCCCCCCCCCCCCCCCACCTTCCCCCACGTCCTGAGCCAGAAAAACACCACGTCCGAGTCAGAAAAAGCGACTGCACGCCGGTAAGAGGCATCGCCGGCTGCCATGCGGACGTTGCCGTTGTCGTGATTGTGAAGGCAGAGGGAGAGGGAGGAGGAGGAGGAGGAGGAGGAGGAGGAGGAGGCCGGGACAAGTTTCGACCGTGCTTAGTCACCCAGGCCCCGGGGCGCTCCGCGCTGACGACACGCGGTCATACATTTGCATACGCTCGTGTCGCAGATGTCGTCGCTGCGTCTCCCCGGGGGGCCGCTGGGCCGCACGCTGCCTCTCGTTTCGGCTCCCGTCTCCTCGGAGCGCCCGTCGCGGTTTGAGCGGTCGGCTATCATGTTTGTTTTGTCTCGTTTTAATTCCCAGTCTCTCGCCTCGGGCGCCGCGCTCCGAGGCGACACCCGGACGGGACGAGCCCGGGGGGGGTGCGAAGCGCGACGGGAACGGGATTTAGCGCTCCTTCAAGCCTCGTTGGCTCGGGCAGCCGAGGTCTGAAGGTAGAGCGGGCAGCGGGGTGACACGCGGGCGTCTCGCCCCGTCTCGAGGTGGCGCTCGCTTGGTGTGGCGTCCATTCGGTCAATGAAGATTTCTGAGTCCACCCACGTCCACCCGTTCATTGTCCCACCAGCTTTACGTCGTCTGGTGCCGCAGGCGTGTTCTCGATATGACTACATCAACTCTCTGTTGTTTCTCGTACTTGGTAATTAAAGAGAGGACGTGAATGTGCGTGTGTGCGTGTGTGAGACACCTCGTCACAGCTGAGGCCGGAGGAGATGTGGCCATTTACAGTCCCACCGGCTCTACCGAGGTGTTAAAAAGTGACTGTAAGACTCTTCTCGGCTCACACTTAGCCTTCCGAATGAAAAGCGCTGTAGTCGCCTGCCATACCGGGAGGTACGAACCGGCACACCTGCTACACCGAGGTGTCACCAAAAGCAAGGAGCGGTCACGCCAGTCCTCGCGGCGGTTTCCAGAGGAGCCTCGGCCCGGCCGTATGCTCCAGTGGGCATGAAGGATAAGAGGGCTGGAACGAAAGGATGAGTGTGTGTGTGTATGTGTGTGTGTGTGTGTGGGGGGGGGTGCCTCAAAGAGAGTCCAACACCATATATAGGTATGTTAGGATGGAGCGTGAGTGGAGGAGGAGTGCACAGGGCTCCAGACTCACAGAAGTGCAGGTGTGCCTGTCCGCTCGCGTGCTGTGTTTGTTTTTGTAAGTGAGCATTTGTGTGTGTGTGAGAGAGAGATGGAGGATCCCTTGAAGGCAGATGCATGTTTTGAGCATGTGGTCAAATGTCTCTGCAGGATGAGGTCGTGTTTGTGTGTGCGCGTGTGCGTGTGTGTGTGTGTGTGTGATGGGGGGGGGGGGGGGGGGGGGGGGGGGAGGAGAGGGGAGGAGGGAGGATAGGGAGGATGGGGGGGGTGCATGCAGGTTGATGACCTCTGTCGTGGCAGCAGCACCTGACAGATCGCGTGTGCTGCAGAGAACATGCTTCCTCACCGTGGCAACCTCTCTACCCCCCCTCCTCCCCCACCACCACCCCCACCCTCCTCCTCACCCCCCCCCCCCCCCCCCCCCCCCCCCCAACATCCTCTCCTGCCAGGGCACAGAAGGCTAATGCACTCCACCTCACCACAGGAGCCCGGGGGGCAGACACATATGTGTGTGTGTGTGTGTGTCTGATAGCGGAAGCCGCTCTTGCGCTTTACAGTATCACGCACATCTAAATGGTCGGGTGAGACAGCCGCTCTCCATCCCCACGCCCTATACATCGCTTTCGCTTCCGCCTCAGTGAGCACACAGGCACACATGCAGCATCCCAAAACAAACAAGCAAACAAACACTATCCAGCCCCCTGTGACACCGCCCAAAGGGCTCCAGCGTGTGGGCCGCACTGCCAACAACAATGATTCAACCCGACATAACAGGATGACAGTAAAACATCTCCACAGGCCCCCCCCGTTGCAAAAAAGAAAATGGTATAAACGGCAACTTAAGGCAAAGCCGGCGACTGCGTGGACGGGCCGCTGTGCGCCCCTCCCGTTCTTTACTGTCGCCCACGTCCGTCCGTCTTCGTCCGCATCCTTGAAGAAACGCCCGCCAGACGTGATTCGTCTGGAATCGTCAAAAAATTCCGAAGCAGCTCAACGGCAGGGGGGCGTGGGTGAGCCTTCCGCCTGCGGCCCATCGCGGCTGAACTCAAAGGGGAGGCGCCGCCCTGTGGCGACCTCGAACGCCGCAACGTGAACCGGGTTCCATGCGCCCGGCCGGGCGGCGTCCCCGCCCGCCGGGGCGACGCGGGCGACCCTGCCCGCACGTTCCCAAACTGTCGTCCCCTTTTTTCCTTTGCGCAGGTCCACAAAGAGTTCGTGAGGAACGTCGACAACACCTCGGTGGAGGGCTTGGTACAGAAGCTGTGCGAGAGCAAAGGGACGGGCAAGGAGAGGGCCAGGTAAGCCGGCGGGGGTGTGGGGGTTTCATTTCCCGTCGACCGTATTTGTTGTGTGTGTGCGTGTGTGTGTGTGTGTGCGTGTGTGTGTGTGTGTGTGTGTGTACATACGAATGAGTGGTCCGGGCCACGGAGCCCTGCGCCTGTTCCTGCCCTGCCCGGGCCGGGGTTGGGGTGTATAGAGAGGGGCAATTAAAGAAGTAGGAGAGGGCCATCACAGTCAATCATAGTAATCTGCTGAAAAGGTAGGCAGGCTCGGCATTCCAGTAAGCATGTGACACACGGGGCGGGGGGGGGGGGGCTTTGCTTTGCTTTGCTTTGCTTTGCTTTGCTTTGCTTTGCTCGCGGACTAAGCAGGCAGAACCAACCTTTTCAGGAGGTCAGAGCTCAACAATGACTCTTGTGTAAACTCTGCCATGCCACAACAATCAAAGGAATACTCCTCGCGGTGCCGCACGCAGCTCGCTCACTCACTGACATCCACCCGCTATCAGGGTCTTGATTTTTGTTTTTTTTTGACATGTCAGACTCTTTAGCTCAACGTGCCAAATCGGAACGGTCTGGGATCGGTTTTGAAATGCCCGGCCGCGAATATCCAATTGCTCCGCCAGTCCCCGCGCTTTGTACTGCATTACGTCAGGTCACGGCCACAAAGGGTCCACCTCTGCTGTGTTTGTGTGTACACAAACCGTGACCCCCGTGTCCAGACGCCGCATCCGAGGAGTGGTGGCCCTCATTTGTTTGGACAGCAGAATTAATTGAGGCTAAAAAAACGGTCAGAAAATTCCTTTTGTATCAAGCTGTTCATTAGGGATGGCGCAGCAGCCCCGGCCCTGTCAGAAAAATAACCTGTCCGTCCCTTGATTAAATGGGCGAGCGGATGGCCGGTCCAGTGCCTTCAGAGAGAGAGAGAGGTTGAATAAACTTTCTATTGCGGAAACAATCCCAAAGTGACACGCTGCGAGGCGGGGGGGGTTCGGAGTGTTCAACGATATCCAGCTGAGCTGTCAACTGGCGGAGGGCCAGACACGCAAACCCACCCCCTCCCCCCCTCCCTCTCCTCCTCCTCCTCCTCCTCCCCCCTCCCCCTCCCCGCTCCCGCTCCCAGTGCCATGTGAAGCATATGCAATTTAAAAAACCATCCTCCGCTCATGCGTGACTGCATGCTTCCCTCGCAGAGGGCAGGGAGAAAAGAAACATCTTCCCCTGTATAAACAAAGTCGTCTGTCTGTTTAGGAGATGTTTAAACAGTTCCTAATGTCGGCCCAGATTTGGGTAATATTCACATGTCTGGTGTTTGGACCGTTCCTGCAGTCGGCGCGCATAAATATTGTCAGATGCAATCGCGAGGACGCTGGCGGCGGAGAGTTCCCGCTCGGGCCCTACGTGGACCCACAGCGCTCGTCAAACATCCCAGAGCTTGAATAAAGGAAGGCGATTCGTAATTTTCCCCCCCTTTTTTGGGTTCTTCTTGCCCCCCCCCCCTCCCCCTCTCACACACACACACACACACACACACCCTCTGGTTCTCTGAAAACAAGTGATGCATTTAGCGGGCGATGGCGTCAGGTGATAGACGGCGCTTATGAGGAGACGGCACTCAAACATTCCCACAGGTGTATGGTTACATCTGTCTATACCTATATCTATGTGTATCGATCCGTTCGGGGGGCTCCCTCTGGGAAAACCCACGTTCCAGGCGAATGATCGGTCCACTCTCAGCTTGATTGTTCCATTCATGATTTTCCAGTAATTCCCCCACCCCTCCCGGGTCCCTCTCGGGCTTCGTTTTCAATTCAGACACTCTCACCCGCTTCATGAATACCTCGATGGATGGGGAGGCGGACAAAAACTAGCGAGTGTCCGGAAAGTTCTGGGACGCGGCGCGTGTGCGTTTGGACCGCCGTGAAGCTCCCGCTCGTTAGTGCCCGACGTTGGCCGGCCGGTGGGCGGAGTTGCCGGGCGTTCCACGGCGGGGCAGATCGGCCGTGGGCGCGCTCCATCCACTCCACTTGGCGCGATGCGTGCCTCGCCGTCCTCGCCGCCGCCGCCGCGTACGTCCGGGGGCTCACGTATCATTAGCTTTGTTGTTCTCCCGGCCGAGGCACGTTCAGGCTTCAGAGATGCTGCCAGAGGGCAGGCCCTCTAACCCCCCCCCCCCCCCCCCCCCCCCCCCCCTATTCCTCCCTCCCTCCCCTCCCTCCCCTTCCTCCGGCTCGTCTCGCAGCGACCTATTAAGCTTTCCAGTTAAAGCGCGGCGCGCGAGCCCCGCGTTGTCTTCCAGGTCATGCGTCTTTAGGAACAAACGGGCGAAAAAAAGGGGGGGAAAAGAAAGAAAAGCAAACCGAAAACGAAACGCGAAGACGGGGGCGGGCTGGGTCCCGGCTCCAGTGGCGTGGCCGCCGCTGCAGTGGCGTGCGTTCCGAGTGGTCGCGTGGATTAATGGATAATAGCGTCCACACGTTCAGCCTCGGCCTCGCGGATCCCTCTGACTGACACGTACACCCATCGCATGTCTTGCCTCCGGTTTTTCTACAGCTCTTAGCGTGCGTGCGTGTCTGTGTGTGTGTGAACGGGCATGCGTGTGTGCGTGTGTGTCAAAGCGCCATCCCCATTTAAAAGCCCCCCCACACACACACGCACGCAGCAAACGTATCCGCAGGCGAGCGTGACGGGCCCGGACGCCGTATGTATAATTGATGAGCATCAAATTAAGTGTAAAACGTTGTTGTCTTTCGCCACTTTTTCGCCGTCGTCCCGACCACCCGGCGCCGCCCTCGCCGCTGCTCAGATTAACCATCGGGCTGGTGGCGTACGCGCCGCCTCTGACGTCCATTAATGGGGGTCGCCATGATTATTTCAGTAGCTTTGCGTAGCCGAATGTTCATGCGTGCGTGGACTATGTTTGTTTGTGTTGTTTATAGCCTGTTCTCTCTCCCCCTCTCTCCTCTCTCTCTCTCTGTCTCTCTCTCTCTCTCTCTCTCTCTCTCCTCGTTTTTTTTTTTTTTCCTTTTCCTGGATACTTTTTGCATGCCAGAGCCACGCAGAGAAGGTCATCTCTTAAGCCCGAGAGCAGATTTGCCCATGTGGCTTTAAACACTTTGCTGCATGTAATCTTGGACTTGTTTGTCTTATTGTAATAGGGTTAGTGTGCTGTTGCGTGCCCCGTGTGGGAAGATTTACTTTGAGCTGCCTTTTAGTCTCCGTACCTGCTGTTTCCTGTGAGCGGCAGCCGACACCCCCCCCCCCCCCCCCCTTCCTCGCCCCCCCCCCCCCACTCCTCCTCCTCCCCACCGGGCCCGCTTCAGAATTGCTTCCCCGTGTGTCCCAGGTGGGCTGCGTGGGGCCGGGGGTACGTGGGGGAAGTAGTACTCGATGTTCCCAGGAGGCACAGTCACATCTCTTCCAGGGCCACCAGACACATAGTTGACTCCACTATTGACCCTGTCTGCCCTCTGGGACCAGCGCGGCCCTGTTTGTGTACACACTCTGTACGGCGCGCCAGACTGCATGTTGTGTGTTTGCCAAACTGTGTGTCCGCGCGCGCCTGTGTGCATACGTGTGTGTGTGTGTGTGTGTGCGTGCGCCGATTGCGTGATGTACACTCGCAAGCAATCACAGCAGTGGGTCATTGACCCTTTGTGTGCCAAATGAACCTAAACGAATTTCTTTTCTTCTCATTAGGGGCCTATTGAGTTTGAGGAGTGCAACACAGCCATCGCCACAGAAGGTAAGGACGGACGCAGACAAAAAGGCCCTCCAGGAATCCGTGTCACGCCACCGAAGTCATCGAATCTAGACTAATTGAACGTCACTTTGTCTCGCTCTGTGAATTGAAGGTGCCAAGCCCAGGAAAAGAAAGCCGTTTGGCATCCCGGGTCGCCGGAAAGACAAAGACACGGATTCGACGTGAGTCCGAGCAACGCGCGCACCTTGTTCTTGTTATCTATTGAGTTGAAAACAAACCAAAAAAATAAACGGGAATAAAAGCGGCCTGTTCTCATCGTGACGTGATGGCCTCTCTCTTCCAGGGAGTCTACGGAGGTGGAGGCTGCTGTGAGTATAAACGTTTCTCCAGGACGGGGCCAGTCATTGTCCGACTCCATATTGACAATCAGCTCCGTTTGCGTAAACACAGGAGGAGGTGTAAAAGAGCCCGCTGTGTGTTTCGTGACTTGGAACATCTGATTCTCTCTCTCTCTCTCTCTCTCTCTCTCTCTCTCTCTCTCTCTCTCTCTCTCTCTCTCTCGCGCTCCTCCCATCCCTCTCTCCCTCCTGTTTGTTTTGCACGTTTGCTCATTCGTTCATTCATTCATGTATTCATTCACTTCTCCCCTGCCCGTGTTTGTAGAACACTGCCAACGGGGCTCCCCCCCGGATACTATGGGGCCATAGACATCCAGAACGCTGTGAGCAAGCCAACACACGCACACGCACACGCACACACACACACGCACACACACACGCATGCACGCACGCACGCACGCACGCACGCAATAAATATTCATGTTCACAGACATTTCATTTCTTGGAAAACGAAAGCAGATCGATTTCAAAATGTGCTTAGATTAAAAAGCACATGGCGTGTAACGCTCATTTCCGTAAATATTGCCACTTCTTAACTTCCACACTGAAATGTTTCAAGTTGTAAAAGAGAGAAATCCACTCTCCGCTCCGCTCCGCTCTGCTTGGGTTGAAGTGTTTGTTCAGATGTGATTTAGCCAAATATTATGAGCGGAGCGTCTTTTGACTTATACCCCACTTTTGGGGGAAGGTGGGGGGTGGGGGGGCGATTAGATGATTCTTATTGGGCCTGAAGCTGTGAGAAAGTTTCCACGGTCGACTCATTTCCATATGTGAGATGTGATGCGATGTGAGGATTGCAGACGCGGCGCGCACAGACGACCAGCGGGGTGGTTTCCTGCGCGCGAGATTCCTTTCGAAAACAACTCGGGGACGCGATTTACATTTGAGGAGAATCAGGTCGGGTCTGAAGCAAGCTTCCTCCCGGTGTAAATGCAGATTTGAGAGCAACGCGCAGGAAACGAATCGGTCGGTTCAGTCCGCGCGTGGAGGTCAGCTCGTTTGTCAGCATCATTCGTCAACCTTTGACTCGTATGTCAACATGATTTGATTTTAGCTGATATTTGCAACGCGAGCTTCTGATGAAGGATTTTTCCTGTGTGTTCCAGAATGTTCCCCAGGTCGACGCCGAGGGCTTCTGCATCAGGCCAGAGGTGAACGAAAACGATATCCTTGTCGAGCGCTTCCGAGTTTCGTTTTGTTTTTTTGTTCCTTGCGCCTCCTTTTGCGTCTTCTTGTGACTTCCTTAGCCTCCTCCCCACATGCCAAAGAGAACTCCTTCTACTCGTCCAGCGACTCGGAGGACGAGGACGAGCCCAGGAAGTTCCACGTGGA